>JARFJB010002353.1:9662500-9735000 GCA_036346205.1 Vesta saturnalis
AAGTTTAATTCATGTAGCAATATACAATTTTACACAGGTTAAGATTTTTATCTCAGCTGACACAAATAAACAACAAAAGTAAATTAAATAATGGGTGTATATGAACCAATTTGCAAATGTAAATATGTACAAACGTGTAGCTTCAAAAAGAACTACAAAAACCAATTCTTATAGATTTAAAATTTATTTTACTTATAATAATAAAAAATCAACTAAACAGGTAAGAATGAACCTAAAAGGCAATCGTACTTTTATCTTTTAAACAAAACCTAAACATATTTCTTACAAATTACGTTAGTTAATCGCTTGTCCGTAAATTAGTGTCCATATAGTGTGCTTCCCGTAATCCTTTTTAAACTTGCATCCATACTGGCACAAAAGAGAGTACGGCCGTACTGGATGAATAATCCGGCCGCTAAACTAACTAACGAACGCAAATGTCTGTCGTACACGCGCGTGTTTCACATGGGCTCTTTGCTTTAATGTTTGCCCTTTAAAGGAAACGTTTATCCAATAACTATTTCCACATAAATACTAAAATGCTTAGTTGCCTTTATACAATCGATTTTAGATTACTAACGATTGTTATTAAAGTCGCTCATAAACGCACTTTTTAAATTCCTTGAAAGAAAAACACTATTATCTCCTTTCAATTTACACTTAAACTATTTATTTATGAATGTTTATATATGATTAATCCTCGTTATGGGTTATTAAAGTCGTTCATAAACGTACTACACAACTGAATTTTCACAGACAAAATCCACACTGGCCATTCTAAGGTGCCTTCAAAAACGCACGCGCTCTACCTTAATTAAGTTCTCACCGAAAGGTTCTCTTTTACGCCCGCCATTTTGCCAATCTCTTCGCGCCAACATCAAAATTTATCTATCACAATCGTGTATTTCCTGCGTTTCTTTGCCGCGTCGAAGTCTAAAACGGAATCACCGCAATCCAAAGTAAGAACAACGTAGCCATCTTAATTTACATTGTAAATTCACTCACAGTTCTCCGAAAAAAACCATTAATTGCTATTACGTTCACTCTATACATTATCCAGATCATAACTCTCCTTTTTATGAATATTTCACGTATGGTTGATCTCTATTTGCGCACAATTTAACCAACTCCAGCACATTCTACAACTGTATTCTTGAACACGAACTCAATTTTCTCATTATTAAATCATGTTACAAAATTTCTACAAACAAAACTATGCATACATATTCCTTACTGCACATTAATACAATATCAATATATCATTATCTTACTCACTATACATTATACGTCTACAACCACTTCTTTTTATCTGAATTCTTTAGTACGCAGCAGCAAAAGACCAATGGAAAACCGGTAGTTTATTACCAGTGTAGTCTCAGTAAAAATTGTTCCAAAACATTATTTTTCAACCAAGTTTAATACTTTTAACATAAAAATCTTTCTACGACATCCAAATATCCTTTCATATGACATCTAACGCTTCATTAAAAATTCCCGTGGCGTTTACATAAATTTACACGGGGCATATTTTTTCGTGCAAACATTTAGGACTTGATAGTGTATAATGAACGGGTTAGAAACCTGGTGAAAGACACAAAGGTAATGAGCGGATTGTAGTGTGGATCGGACCACCTTTGGTTGTATCGAGAGTGTGTTTTAAGAAAAGTGGGTATGGAAAGCAAACGTAGTGCGAACGTCCAGAATTAGGGTAGGCAAACTAGTAGTGTGAGAATGAAGTACGCTGATGCTGTGAGTAAAAAGTTGAATGTGAATGAAACAATGTGAAATGAACAAATAAAAGACACTGACGTTGAAAGTGCATGGATAAGCTTGAAAAACTGTGTTGTCAATTATGCCGTGCAGATATGTGGAAGAGCGACTGTAGGTAGACAGAAAAAATGTGCTTGGTGGAATGAGGCGGTAATAAATGCAATATGTAAGAAAAAAGATGCGTACATGCGTATGAGATGTACAGATTAAGAAACAAAGAAGCGAAGGATACAGTGAGAATAAGTAAAAAGGAAGTGATGGCTGTGGAAGTAGAGAAAATGCAGAATGATTTTGACGGAAACAAAAAACTCTTCTGGAAATGGGCCAAAAATACAAAACGTGGCCCAAAACAGAACGCTGCAGGATTGATGAATATGAGCAACGAAATAGTATGTGACGATTGTGAAGTGAGGAAATGCTGGCAATAATATTTCGGAAAGCTGTACAGTAGTGAGGAGAGCAAGACCGAAGGGTTAAATAAGGAGAATATAGACGGAATGGGAATGAAGCTGAGAAGGATATTGGGACAAATGAGGGAGAGAAAACGGTAGGGAGGTTGAAAAACGGCAAGGGAGCAGGCGTCGATGAAAACACTGGTGAAATGCTAAAGTATGGGTGTGCAAAGCTTATACGAAGAATGTGTGAATTATTAAATGTATGCCTTATGTGTGAAAAAGTGCCGAGGGACGGGAAGAGCGCGATCATTGTACCACTGTATAAGGGTAAGGGGAACAAGGGTGATTGCAAAAACTACAATGGAATAAGTTTGCTCAGCGTGCCTGGTGAAGTATTTGGAAGAATACTGATTAATAGACTACGAGAAACTACACAAACTAAGATTTGGGATATGCAGGGTGGCTTCATGCAAGGGCGAGGATGTATCGATGAGACGGTTGCTCTCCAGCAGGTGATTGAAAAATGCTTAAGTGTGAAAAGGAAGTACTGTACGTTTGTAGATTTGGAAAAAGCGTACGAAAGAGTGAATAGCGAGAAGCTGTGGGAAATATTAGATGAATATGGCGTAAATAAAGGTCTAATAAACGGAATAAGGGCAATATACAACGTAGTGGGGCATGTGTTAGAAGGCCTCCGTAATCACTTTTATGTATCTCTCTACCGTCTGAATGTGGCATGGAAATTTTCCGACTTCAAGGACTTCACCTGTGTCAACCATGTTCTTTAGAGCTTCATCAGAAAATTTCATTGTAACTCGTGGTTCCATCAGTTTGCACGTTTGGCAATCTATTATGTCTATGTAGTCTGATGACTCAAAGTTTAGCACATGTATCTTAAACTCACGGATTCATGCGGTGGATGACTTCATTCCTCCAGCTTGCTTAATTTATTGGACATGTTTTGTAATAAAATATTAACTTCGTTTCTAATTTAATGGATGATAAATTAAATTCTTAAATTAAAAATACTTCAAAAACATGGTCCCTATGGGAGCTGCAATCTTGAAACCACAAAATAGCTAAGAAAATGCGTTCTTGGATAAGCCGATATCATTGCTAAACTGTACTTACTTTGAATCTTTGTAATCCTTATAATAAGTTATAATATGTAGAAGAATGTGGATTGCGCCCGTTTGGTACAAGTGCAAATTTGTACACATATTGATAATGTGAATGAGTGAACCCAGTATTCCTAGCAAAGGTGGTCCGAGATGCTATCAATGAATGTAGCTCAGCAGCGCAATGGCCATTGTAATACCGACAATACAAAGAAAAAACTTCAACCATTGTTCTATGCTTAAGGGACTGTATGTAAGAAGTTAAGTACCGGTTGTTTATAAGCTTAATCGCTCTTGTTTGAATACGATCAACGATATCTGGAGCGTATTAGGCAGCACCATACTACAGGTGAGAATTATATCCTAGTTGAGGTCGAATTGAGGCTTACACACCAGGGAGGTAAAGTAGTGCTTAGATCTGTACCAAAAGGCATTTTTACGCGCAGCTGCTTTAGTAGCCTGTAGAAGATGGTCAACCTATGATAGATTTAAAAATATAGTCCCAACATAGCAACAGAATTTGAAAACTTAAGATTTGAGCCATTCATACTTACAAAGAAAATGATAAATCATTTTGGCGGACACTAGACAACACTGAATTGTATTAGCATTAAATTTAATTAGATTATTACTTCTCAATGTAAGGACACGTGGAATACCTTTGTTGATTGAAATTCCCATTTAAGCTTTAGGGTAAACGGATTATCATTACGAGTAGACTGAGATAAACTACAATTAATGGTGGCAAAATAGTGGAGCGGGTTTGTCATTGAAGAAATAATATCAATGTTGTACACGCGAGGAGAGATTGGAAGGTAAATACATGTCAAACTTTGTTAAATACTTTTGAGATATGTAAAGCATCAGTTTCATCGGATTGTTCTAATGTATTGTTCCAAATTTAGATCACATATTGGTGTTCACTAAACTGTTTATTAGTTTCAAGTAAAGAGAACAGTTGCTGATTGATGGCTTTTTCCATAAATTTAGACAACGTGGAAGTGATGGCAATTGGTCGGTGTGTAAGGTTTCTTTGACGCACCACGTATGTAAGATGTTATAATGACGTGTAATACGTGTTTTAAGTACGGGTGTATTGAGTTTGAACGAGGAAAAAAAAATTTTGTGTATATGCATAATGTATGTGGGTGGGTGATACGCCACTGGGAATTTAGGAGAAATATCATTCAGTATGTAGATACGTGTATTTGAATGTTATAGAGACATTGGTGTTGGAATAATTAGATTCTGACGAATGTAAATGTGAAGAGAAATTTGTCGATGGGACGATAATGGTTGCTACTGTTGACTACCGGATAAGAAATGGAATGTTGGTGGATAGAGGAGTAATCTTTGCCAGGAGATGTGAATGTATAAGTGTAGAATGTTTTAGAAAATATGTAGAGAAAGATTTGGTATGTTTAATTGTTAATTATAGAAAGTTCTCGTAATGTTGTGCAATAAGTTTTGAGAATACGTGTAAGTATATGGGATTTGAGACCTTACACTGTACTTATTTTTGCAAATGTTGCGGAAGGAGGACGAGCGCATATGGGAGATAAACGTTGAAAGTTGTGTAATGGTCCAGAGTGGCTACTGAATGAATATGATGACGAGAAATGGATTCTCCATAAAGTATTTGTAAAATATGCAGGTAAAAACAAACATGGCGATGTATTGTAGTTATAAGCTTGGTTGTACAGAGGGTAGCATCAGTCGGCCCTAAGAAAGTTTGAATGAATACCATTGGTGAATATAGCGAGGAAGTCGGACATGTTTAAAGATGGATGGCTTAAGGTATAAATAGGAAAGTCAGAGATTGACATGAGCTTTTAGCTTTTTAGCTTTTAGCTTTTGGTGAGAGCTCGGTGAGAGACGCGTGCGAGGTGAAGTGTGAAATCAGAATGGGTTGAGTTGGAGTTATATTTGTGAATAATATTGAAGGCAGTCATTGTTTAAACAACTGCGTAACCCGAAAGGGGATGAATCGTATAAGACATTCATAAATAAAAAAATTAATAAAATTGAGATTGAAGATAAAATCAGTTTTTGTTCTTCAAAAGAAAAAGTGCGTAAGCAGATTTATAAAAAAATATAACAGTTGTTACGTTATAGTGTTGAGTGCGGCGCGCGAGCTTGTAATGATCTTTAGTATAAATTATTTTAGGGACCACCTTTAAGTGAACGAAATTTTCGTAGTAAATGGAGCCAATGTTAAAGTAATTTTATATGACATTAACAGTATATTTGTGTAAGGAAGGACTAATTTGTCCTAAAGGTAGCGAGAAACTTTTTAAGAGGCAACCAAATGTGTACAGATTATTACGGTTTATTGGAGTAATAACTTCGTATAGTTGGACTAATCGCGATTACAGAAAGGAATAAGTGTTTGTGGAATTGTGAAGTATTTGTTATGTGCCGTCAGGCAATCTAAGGAATACAAATGGACTACAAATAATTGATTTACGGGAAGAAAGAAGAAAGAAGAGCGTATGATTAATGGACAATTTTTTTTTAAGTAAGAATTAGATTTAAGAACCTTGACAATTCAGTTGAGAACGATTATCTCTTTGGTTAGTTTATTTGCGTATTGTTATGTAAATTATTATTTTAATTAATTAGTGTTGAAGGAAAAAGATAATCGATCTCGAGTTATGTTGTATTGGCTGTTTTAGTAGTAAGAATTTTTTTGCAGAAACGCAAATTTGTATTCACAGTGGTTTTTCAACCACGCGGTTGTGTATGTAAACATTTGTTTATTATTTTTGTGCAGGACAATATATATTTATCGTTAACTTTTATTTTGTTGTTTATTTAGCCAGTAATGAGATACATTTGTGACGTTTACTTAATTGGTGACCTAGTTTTTGACAAGTTAAAATGTAGATTTTGCATATTTTGGTTTTTTTTTAAGATTAATGAACAAACTGAAAGGTTATATTTGCCAGGTTGATTGCAAAAATTTTCATGTTAGTTTCATTAACGCAGTACACTAATGACGGATCAGCTGTTGATTTAAAAATTTCATTAAGTATAACTAGAGATAAAGTTTTGAGAACTTACATATTTACGAATGTCACATACGATTCAGAGGTATCATAAAGGAACAATTATTAAGCCGATGACATTGATTTTCTTTTGGTTAAGAATTTTAAAAGTTAATTATCGATTATTGAATGAAGAACTAGTTATTCATTAATAAGTAGAAATTTAACTTTATATGTATACAAGGGATACGTAGAAAATATTCAGTTAACGTGTTATAACTTTGGTATTCTGGATGTACAGGGTACAATCAGGAAGTTTGTGACGACCCGTGTATTTCAGTTTTTTTTTGTATAACTGTTGGTTACGTAAATGCAGTTAAATTTGAGTGATAAATTTTGTTTTGGAAATTTTGGTATACGAGGTGTATTCATAAAGTTTCTAATAACCTGGGTAGTACTAAATATATTTGAGTTTGGGTTGAATTGTTTGGGACGAGTGTTTGTTGTAGGACCCTCGTGTAAGAGTTTACTGAGTAAGCACAATCCTACTTTCCACAATCAAGTAGGGTTAATTAACACCCAGCTTAAGACAATTATTTTAGCAAAATTTCGATTGTGGTGGCGCCTAGAGATATTTTCCCGGACTGAGCTGTTTGAATATCGGTGTAAGGTGTTTGAGCGTATTAATCATTCATTTTACTTATTATTTCGACCACACCCATCTCCCTGTTAGCTGGCTTGGCAACCCGCTTACATTAGTAAGCATACACGACGCCTAGTGCGGTTTGGACGTGTAACAGGTGGTTGGAGCAATCGGTCTTATGGCCTTTTATTGGAATAGGTTGAACATTTGCTAGCATGGCGAAAGAAATTTCCTAGAAGACATAGAGACCAAGTAGAGTTTAGATAAGACTGGTACTAGCTTCTATAAGACGGTAGCTGGGATACTGTCTGGGCCAGTCGTCTTATTGAGATCAAGTCCATTAATGATCGATTCTAGGAGCTTATATTGGACACGAACTGGTTTCAGAGCGTATTAAGAAGAGATGATTGGACGGACATCTTTTCTGGAGTAACCAAGACCAGAGTTTCGTGCAAATAAATCCACAGAACGAATGGATTCGTTTACAGAATCAGCATCTACAGATCCGTCAAAGGATATCATGGAAGAAAATGAAAATGTGCCAAAGTTGCTAATAATAACTAAAGACCAAAATTTACGACTGCCCAAGGGTGATGTACCTTGTTCATTGCATTAGTCGTTTAAACAACTGTTTAGGTTTAGCGATAACTCTCGACCGTGTAAACTGAACGTGGTATCACAATCTACAAAAGAAAACTGCGCACGTTTTAAATCAGCAAATATCTTTCTTCCTACTCAAATTTTATTTTATCCTTAAGGTGCACGTTTTCGCTTTACAATTATAAAACTCTACGTTGTTAATAATTAGCCAGATTCCTAAAAAAATTTGAAATTATAATTACTAATTATTATCATTTACGACTACCAAACGATTTATTCATTTTTGACAGAACAATTCTCGCAACCGTTCCTGTACATTAACGTACATTCACAAATCATAATATTGAAATAAATGTTAGAAAATGTTCAGAATGACTTTCATCGAATATCGTTTGATATTGTTGTCTTAAAACGACTATTTATGTTACTCTGCAGCCAAGTTAAACAATTCATTTTAGTTTTGCAGATCACGATCCGTCGGTACTTCTGCTAAAAAAATATATTGGTCAAACAAGACGACTTATAAATTATAAACCTCGAGCAACTTTAGATAGCATAAAAGTGACTGCACCAACTCAAGTAACCTCAAGGTTAGTTGCGAAAATATGAAAGTGCCATTCAAGACGTTTTCAATACACGTCAAGAGAATGATAAGGGAAGCTATCAAAATTGAATACCGTCTTCTGAATTTCAATAGACACATTTTATAAGCCAAAACAGTCATCTAGTATTAATGACAGTTTTAAGAGCCTTGGAAAGTTTAAACTCTTTTCTCTTGTTTAATACGATCGACATTCTTTCTATATTAAATTAAATCAATACAGCTGTGAGAAATTTATAATTTTATTTTTTGTTTCAAGATTTTTTGTAGAAGCGTTATGTTTATTATAACTTTTCTGTTTTAATTTATAAAGAATAGATTTTTCTTTTAGCAAAAGGATTTTAATTTCCTTTTGTTTTCTGAACCATGATGGTGGATAACGTAGTTCACTGTCTGCATATTAATTTTAGAAACACTGCCCTTTATACTATTCTACATTATTCTGTCTCAGAATGCAAAACAATACACAAAGGACAGGGTCTCGTGCACACCTTCTTAAAGTATACAAAGCACTTCCGTAAACAGGATTCTGTAGTCATCTAGAAAACGATGACAGGATACTTTAAAAAATAGTGTTGCCAAAAACTGTAATGCAAATTTACATTTGAAACGATATAAAGATAGCTGTTATCACATTTTCAGTTCAGTAGAGAGAAACTTGATTTCCCTCAGCTCACTCAACTTGGAGGAATTGTAATAGAGTAAAGTAGGCCAAGATGAACCATATCATTTAGATGTTGCTTTTGCTGCTATCTCACATTACCTATTCTCCCTTGGCTATCATTACTACACTACAACATTTTAAATACCTTACATCTCGATTGCTACCATCTTTGTAGGTAATTTACACATAAAATGCTCTTGTTTCGTTGTTTACGAATAAATTATAATGTGTAAGGTGATGATAATGAATTATTTAACAAAATTATTTACCTCCGGGTATTCTCATCGCGTACAGTATTTACTTTACGCTTTACTTTCATATCCGAGAACAAGGAAATTTAATACAAATACCAAAATTGAAATCAAATCTTAAATATGGTTTTCTATTTAAAGGAGAGAAAACCTTACAAAATCCTTTAAGACGTAAATGCGCTCGTATAATGTTGATGTCTTGAAGCTTTGATAACCTGGTTAAAAGATTCTTTCGGTTGCCCTGTTTTGTATACAGAGCCGTTCGGGATAACCGGATGAACCGATTGTATGTGTATCTTGAGTTTAAAGTAGTTAGAAAGCCGAATAATCCGTTGTGACCAAATTGATTGACATTCAGGCTGCGATTTGTATTGGAAGTGAACATGCAACAAGTTTAAATAGTTGACATGATGTTATCCTTGCTTTCGAATATACATTCGTACAGATGTTTGTAGTCAGCAATTGACGTCAGAGAGAAAGTATTTACTTGCCAGTAGAACGGTTAATCAATCAATAATTGCAATTGAAGTCATGATTAAATTGTACCAAAGATACAAGAACTGCTTTTCCAACTGGCGTACGGTAGTATTTGAAGTGAAGTTTATATTAAAATATCCCCAGAATTGTTTCGCTCTCTATTTCCCTTTAAAAGGGATAGTCCTTTAACCTTTTTCCGCTTTTCAGCTGCAGAGAGGAACGATTAGTTTAAAAAGGATAAGGCTGTATTACGTTTTATTTCCCAAAAATGACAAAATATGGTTTGGTGGTAGATTAAATTGTGCAGACGAATTAAGTCAGTGTAATGTAAAAAGTCTAAGTCGTATAGTGTTCTATTATTATCCAATTAGGTATAAAACAAGACTGTGGTTTCAAATATTAGTTTAAAAAGTTATTATTAAAGTATGAAAATGTAAACCTTCACGATTATCACACATAATTAAAATACTTGTCTTTTAGGTATTAAATCGTGCATTTTTATTTATTTTACATAAATTTATACGTTTCTATAACAATTACAGTTATCGTCGTACGTAAATGTTAATACCTTTACAATTATTAATAGTAACATATTTAACCTGGAAATGTGCAAGTGACCTTACATTAGTCAGAGGGCATAAGAAACAACAGTTGAAAAATTAATCTAAACAAACAAACAAGAAAACATAATACGACATTAAAAACATATGATCGTATCACAGCATAAATAATATAAACCTTTATTATTATGCAATATTAATTGGACATGATTGTACTCCTGCGTCTATAAATTCTTTGATGGTACAGAAAACATTTTTTGTAGAAAGTTTTTATATTATTTCTAAATTGACTGTAGAGCAAATTTCTTACATTTGATGGTACACAATTGCAAAGCGTTTGTACTTGATAAATCGGAACATTTTGAGAGATTGTTACAATATACAATCAAGGTTAGGTAGTAGGTAAAAAGGCATCCCTTTGAAGTATATAAGAAATAGTAGGGGTCCTAAAATAGATCCTCGAGGTCCTCCTTTTGTGACGTAACGTTTTTTAGAGAATTTGTTGTTAAAAAGTACACATTAATGCCTGCTATATAAGTAGGAATATGACAAAGCACAGCTTGTTGAATTAAATTTATAAATTAGTTTTAGTTTTTTAATAAGGATATCATTCCCCTGACAGTCAAACGCTTTTGACAGGTCAATAAAACTAGCGATGGAGTGCATGCCTCTCTCAAATCCCTCAAGAAGCTCAATCGCCCTGGGGAAATTGTTGTGTTTGTGTTTAAATTGTTATTAACGTTCTTGTTTTAATTGAGTGCTTCCCTGTATCGTGAATTAGTTTAATCTTTGAGGCAGATTTACATGTGTAGTAGTTTGGGTATGTTGCTTTTGGAAAATCTGGAGTTAAATTGTTGATAACCATAAGTGTGCTCACAATCATTGCTTGTGATTGAGTATTGTATACTAGAGAAGTATAATTAAAAGAACTTCAGATCATTTCACTTGTGAAATTAAAGCGAGGGTACCATTCCCATGGCCTGTAGCTATGAGTTTGATGAATTTCAGACTTGACGTAATCTAGTTGAGTGTATTTTACTGACATTTATTTCAAAACAGGCGGACAGAGCTTGTGTCTTGTAATTGAGCAAACTTCCTTCAAAAGTGTTAATGTGTTTTACTGACGAAAGAAACAATATTTCTAGAAGCGTTTATCACCCTGCCTTTTGTTTTGTTTTTTTGCCATTAATTTTTTTGGTTGTGTATTCGTATTTATTCTAAAATTTTGCGAGTTTAGCTTAAATGTCCATTTTTATGTCCAATTGCGAGAATAATTAGGGAATATGATTATTTTAAATTTCGGTTACAATAATTTGCCAAACTATTTTGATCTTGCAAGGTTCAATGAAAATTAATAAATTTTAAGCGAAGGTCTTAGGTACAAAACTCTATATTTAAACCAACTGTACAAGTATTTTAATTGTAATAGAAGTTTGTTAATATAACTTTTAATCGTATCATAAGTTCGTGTGATTTCCGCCCAATTCACATTGTTTAACAAGTCAATCAATTTGCTTATGACTTTTTTGGTTGTAATTTCTGGATTGCACAAACCTTGCAGTGACAACTTTTTTTTTTGTTTACGATTTAGATAAAGAATTCAGTCTCGCTTTTTATCTGTTATATTATTGATATCGTCCACTTACTACAGATATCGATAGATAATGGTTAAAATTCAGATTTGTGAACATTACAGGATTTTTCGGTAGATTTTATTGCCAGGAAAAGTAAACTTTCGTAATTAAGTATTAATTATTAATTACGTATCGGAGACAATTGATTTGGGCGCACGCTTACTTTATCTTATTATTGCGTATAAACATTTTGAAGCTTTTTTGTATAACACCAGTCCAGGAGCGCTTTTGCTAATCCATCTTGTTGAATGCTACCAAAGGTAACCAAGTTTGATGTGGAGTATTAGCGCTTATTTCTCTGCTAATTGTACCAATATTTTTGACTAATGACATTCTTATTTACCCTACACGCAGATCAACGTCAATCCCACCCCTTACATTGAGCTACAGACAACCACCCTTACCTGTTACGTAAATATCACAGTCATTTTACCCCTAACAAGTAATTCTTTTGTGAATTTGAGCAATCACAAAGTTTCCTAATTTTAAAGCTACGGTCATAGATTGAAATCACGCAAGTTCATGTTTCCAATTTATAGTAAATGTTTACAAGTAATAATTGCACTTTCCGACTTTTTAGAACGCTTGAAGCGTTCTATAAATTTAAGTGAGCTTTTACTTAAGCTATTTTGAAGAAAATTTTACACGTCAGAATGTGACTGAGAATTTTGCATTTCCTTTGTATGCAAACAATTTAGAACGTATTTTTTTCGTGTCTCGTTACGAATTTAAAAGCAGGTGGCGCTAAATTGACGTATATTCAATTGTTTACATTTGGTTCGTAAAAATATGTCAAAAACTGTGACAATCAAAAAAAAGGTATAAAATTAATGTTCTATATTTAGTTTCTATAATTTTGTATACATTACCGTTTTGTTAGCACCATTCGTACTTGAAATATGAGCAAGAAACCTTAAAAAGAGACACAATTTGCTCTATGCATTCACATTTCTGACCTTGCACAACTAGAGACTTTTGACAAAATGTACTTAGCATAACCGAGCATATTCTAAAAGTCCAAATTTTTTTATCTCAGATTCCATCCAGAAACCTTTCTGGACAAAAAATGTTCAGTTGCTGTATCTACACAGAATTAACTAAATTTTTGTTTCGCCCTGAGATGGTTAAAGCTGCTAATCTTATATTCCCGGTGTAATTCTCAGTACATCTACTCTTGCAATGCATAACGTATATTCGGATTTCTTCCTGTGTATGGAGCAACTCTCATATGTGTTTTGTATGAAACGAGTTAAAATGCCTTAAATACAAAAGCATGTATAATTAAATCTTTCATCTTTATGTTTAAAATAAGTGTTCCTTTGTTCTTTATGCGTCCCTAAACCATTCATCCGATTGCGATAAAACTTTGATGAGTTGTTCGTACGCTTGCTAAAGTTTATGGGTATGTTTATTTTTAAAATTTTCGTACATATCTTTTGGACACGGACAATACTTTTGAGTTCTCCATTTTTTTTTTATAAAAAGCAAATGGGAGTGCGATTATTAATAAAATCAGAACAGCTAAACCAATTTGGTGATAGGGACTTCTTAGTACGGAAAGACTTTTTGCGTTGTTGCTTTTTTATCTGAAATTGTGGAAATGTGTCTTACTGACAAACATGTTTTTGTCGCTGCTGGTCTCTTAGATACTTATTAAGTGAGTATCCACTTTTGCCGAAAACGGGGGTGACGTTTTAGAGGAGCATTCCCAGTAGTGCGGACTAATATCATTTGAATTTGTTGTGTAATGTCGTAATAATTGAGTTACTGTACTAAACACCGACTTAGGTTTATACGTTGTATTCATTTTTATTTAACCCTAGGAGGTATAACCAGGTCTGCACAGACCTTTAGATCATAGAAGTATGTCTGAAATTGTTATTTGGTGTGATAAAGCGCCAAATTTTTATGAGTTCCTCAAAGCCGTGTACGGTGGATGCAATAAGCACGAAAACAGATGGTTTTAGGCATACCCAAACTATATATATATATATATATATATATATATATATATATATATATATATATATATATATATATATATATATATATATATAGTAGATTATATTACAAGTGAGCGAAATAAGCCAGTATAAGCAAGTGAGATTCACGTGCTTATAATGGCATTTCACTCACGTGTGATATACGACGTTTTGTCCAACAGTTACATTTTTTTAACAAAAAACTTGAAGAGATTATTTAAAAAAAGTATAAAGAAGAGTCAAGCAGCCAGGTCTTGGTTGTCATGGGCGGTCGACCGGTTGTCATGAATACGTTGTTGATGAAAAACAAATTTTCGATCATGTTTTCATTTTTTTTTTTTATGATTGTGGACCTGAACAGGCTAAATAAGGCCTATCGTGCTAAAGCACTCAGGAACGCTTAGGAGGATGGATATAGGGATAATGAATTGCCAATAGATGCCTATGAACAGCTACCTTAAATTTTCTCATATCATAAGTGAGAGGAAAACAGGAACTAGGGAGATCATTCCAGAGTTTAGAAGCCGTGTAGAAAAATGTGGATTGCGCCCGTTTGGTACGACAAGTGGAGATTTGTACTGCATACTGATGATGTGAATGAGCGAACCGAGTATAGAAAGGTCATGGAGTTTTTGCCAGAAAATATTCGACTTGACGCCGAAGCTGCATGTTTGGGATTACTTCCACCAAAATCTAAAGAAATTCACGACAAGAAATATTCGTTATTCAAAGCTTGGAAGACTGAAAATGCAGTGCAACCAAATTTGGAGGAAGTTTTCTTGGCGTATTTTTTACAAAAGGTTGGTTATCAAATTATTATTAATACGTTAATAAATTGCAATCTGTGGCACGTTATTTAGGCACGAAAATACAACTCTTCAACTATGTGGGCACATTATTCAATGTTCAAATCTACGTTGAACGTCTATGGAAATGAAGATATTAGCAAATATCATAAGTTGACAGGTTTTATAAAACAACAACATTCTGGATATGCAGCAAAAAATCATCGGTTTTTTCAAGAGAAGAAATCAACAAATGTCTTGACGCACCAGACGATAGCTTCTATTGATAAAGGTACGTGTTTTACTTATTCTAAAGTTGTTAAACTAAATTATTGTTTTATATTTAGGTGGTTGCTGTTTTTGCAGATTCTGGTTGGTGCAGATGTGACGAGCTAGTGAAGATGTGCATCGAGCATATAGAAGAAAAAAGTGATATTCTACTAGTTCATCGCCCATTCACAAAAACTCGCAAGAAGCGGCCTTTTACGATTTTGAGTGATGGTTTTGGCATTAGCCCATAGAACTGTATCGAAGACACCTAAGTTTGCGTCCGATGAAAACAACAACCAGCTGACCTTTTCTTAACTATCGACAAGGAAATGTACCGTTGAACCAGCAGGCATTAACATTTTCGGAAAAATGCCTACAAATATTGCCAGATTTCTGAAACTTAAAAATCCAAAATCATAAACCGATCATTCGTTCCGCAGATCAACAGCTACTTTATTAGTAGATCGTGGCGCAGACATCACTAGTTTGAAGCGTTTTGGAGGTTGGAAAAGCGACAAAGTAGCTGAAGGATATCTCTTCAACAGAAAATTACAATTGAGAATAAAATTTTGAACGACAATAATGCTGATGCTAAAATTTTGAACGGCAGTAATGTTGATGCTGCCCCTTCTAGTACTGCTTGTTTAACACCTTCCGCACTAGCTACTTCTTTTACTTCTGGCTCTGAAGTTACAGTAACAGATATCAATAAAATGATGTCTCAAAAGGAAAATGACCCCCCTTGTGTTAGTTTTGCAAAAGTCTTTTTCATCCCCTCGCAGCGAATGCAAAAGTAATGTAAGTTAATAACTCAAACACCCAATTTGGAAAACAACGAAAACACATTTATTGTTTAGAGTTATAAAGATTAAAAGTGCAATGATTAAAACTAACACTTTCTCCAAAATAAAATCCGCCAGAGGTAACAGTGGAAGTCTCGCTGCGTTCTAAGGAAATGGTCTTTAATTCTTCCTCTTCTATATCAACTTCTGTACTCGTAGCGCTTGCACTAGCTGCAAAAATTTTCAAGGCTGCCTCTTTTTTGTTGCTAGAGAGTCTTCAATATAACGCTAAGCTACAGTGCTGGTTTTCCAGCCACCATGGCGCTTCAAGCACATTAAATCATTAAATAATATACTATTTTTATTTGCGGTTCCAAAAAGGTTTGAACCTGTTTTTGGGTTTGAAGTGTGTAGAATGTACAGACCACACACAAGTTCGTCAGTGTTACAGCTGCCATTGGGGAGTGAACATCTTTTGCAATTAGTTTACTCATGGAATTTTTCGATTTATTGTTACATGATTTAGTCGTAATGTTTTGTTTTATTTGATGGTCATGTCGGTTATTATTACCATAAATAATTTGCTTTGTTTGTTGCTATACAGTAAACAATAATTATTTTTGTTTGTTTGAGTGTTCTAAACATTAGCTGCTATACATCTATGTTTATTGATATTGTTACAGGAAAATGGCATCTAAAGAAGAATTCGGTAGAGTTAAAATACATATGATTCTAGATGTCGTAAATCGTACCACACGTTATAGTAGTTTATTTAAACAACAGAGACATGAATTGGATGAGCGTGTTGCTGAACTGTTAGGTGGTGATGATAATGAAGGCGAGACAATTGATCCATTCGCTGGAGATGAAAATGAAGATGCGGATTATGTCCCGCTCAACTAAGACGATGCAGCATCTGATATTAAAGACGAAATTCAACTGGAGGTGGAGGTAAAATATAATGATGAAGATTTAGAAGAACTTTTCCCATCCGCTGCAGACGTAATTGCTGAACCTCGATCTTTGCGTGATGTTGAGGACGTAGGCGCATTGGCACTGATAGTACCAGTTTCGGTTAGAAAATATCTCTCAAAGGATCGGAAAATTTGGTGAACGGATCTACCAGCCTCAGGTAGACCTCGTGCTCATAACTACCGCGTTTTAGGTCGTCCTGGACCAGTTGGAGGGACAATTTGTAACCCAATCTCAATATTTAAACAATTCATTACGTAAAAAAATGGCTAGTATTATTGTGCGGGAAACAAATCGTAAAGCCAGTGAAATGTCGTGCATGGAATGCTAAACATCCTGAAAGAGAACCACGAACGCGGTCTAAAACCGCTCAACGAAAACGAGTTATAGTCATTTTTTCGCTTGGCGTTACTTGACGGCGTATTCCGTTCAAATATTCAGCCAATTCAAGAAGTATAGGGCCACAGCAGTCACCCAATCTACAAGGCGACGTTGTCTGTGACTGAATTCAGGCAGATAACGCAATACATTCGTTTCGATAACGGCAATACCGGCGCTATTCGGCAAATCTTACGCAAATCGGCTGCAATAGATGACATTTGGATAATGCTGATACCAAATCTGGAGAGAGCAATGTGCCCAATGCTCAAATTACAGTTAATGAAAGTTGTTCCCATACAGGGGACACAGTATATCCCGAGTAACCCAGCAAAGTGTGGCATCAAAATTTGGCGGGTTTGTGATGCCAATTCAAATTACCCATTGAATGGCTTGATATGTACGGGAAAATTGGTTGGTGCTGCCTTAGAGGTCAACCAGGACAAACGTGTTGTTCTACAGTTGGTGGAGAGATACGAAAATTCAGACTGAACGGTGTATGCGTATAATTTCTTTTTCATCGATTAATTTGGCTGAGACTTTGACATAGATGTAATTTAAGCATTGCGGGGGCACATTTAACCGAATATTACAATGAATTTACAAGCTTATGAATAATACGGTCAATAGCACATTGCTATGAAAAATATGCAATAACACAATTAAAACAGAAATGATCATATGGTGTATATCTAAGATCTGCCGAGCCGAATGCACCCATCTTCACAGTTTTCTACAAAACATAGTTTAAATACATAAATTACCAATTGGCATTGTAACCACTGACTTAAAAGAATTTACCCTGAGCAACTTTATGCAGAAGTGAAAGAAAATCTATGCAATAAATACTTAAAGGTTCATTAATATCATTTAAATATGTCATACAATCTTCTAGGATTAGTCAAAGAGTAAGCAAAGCATCAAGCTTAAGTAAATACACAAAACATGTATGATCAGTAACTTAGCCTTAGATCCTGGAATCTTGTCATAAGATCCAATTCAAGATGTGTTTGACAATTATTTCACATACCTTCTCATCATCATCTCATAATCTACATCAAGTGTCTTACTAGTATGTAATAAGTAAAATACACTTAACAGGCCAAAGTGTAGGTATGCAAAACATATAGCTATTTCCACATATGTACAACATCTAAGACAGCATATACCCCAATATGTACAGGGTAACGAAACGTACCTCTACAAGTAATTATATTAAACCCAAAATGAAAGCATGAATATAAGTCTTACCTTCAAAGAGGTAGTTAATCAAAGAGTATTAACAGTAAGGTTAAGAAATGAATTCAATCAAGTATGAGTTCAAGAACAGCTGATAACTATTTCAAAAGCCAATTAGTAATGACTTCCCCTAAAATAATATAAAACAGAGCTAACAACAGTTAGATATGGCAATACATCCTTACAATGCGGATTAAAATATAGAACCCATGTGTCCTTACAGGCCATTTGTGAGGTTACGTATGACCCCTTTAGTTAATAGATTTATTTATCGATTTCTTTGATCAAATTGATTTTAATCGTTAGTTATCGAATCACAGATATGTTGATTGCTAAAATCGAAACATAGTGTAAAAAAACAGAGCGTACCGCAAAGCTCACCTGTGTTTGTATTTTATTATAAATCCGAACAAGATCGAATGTATTAAATATTTATAGCTATTCGTACATATGTAGAAAAATGAAATTACAACCGATTTACCATCAATGGGCTAAATAAAGTCCAGAGACTTTCATTTTTCTTTGGGAAAATAACAAAACGGCTATTCTTCGTCGCCAGCCAGACCGGAAGAGGAAGTGCAAAGTCAGGATGTCAAATATATACCAGTGACTCCAAAACAATAAAGTTGCATGTAACGTATGAGTGACCGTAAATAATTTGTACCAAAATAGCACAGAAATGTATTTACTTTGAGAAAACGCAAATATATTCAAAAAAAAAGAGACGAAATTATATAAATGCAGTACTTTTAAAGAAATAGTATATTTAAGCAAATACTAGTAAAACAGTTAATTTTTACAGGTCGAAAAAATGATTAAACCGTGCTGCTTAGGTAACGAATGTAACACTTTGATGTGTAAAGAATTGGCATTCGGTGGTACCGCCCGCGGAAACGAATATTTTATACCACTGCAAATGTTGGACCCGAAACGGGATGTTTTCACTACAATATTTAGGTTTTACAATAATAACATCTCGTTATGTTCATATGTGCCCAAAAAGAAAAAAAAAACTGCCCAAAAAGAAAAAAAAAACGTCGTCCAGATTTCAAATGCCTCATCAACGATACGAAAGTAACAAACAAGCCACACCAAATACTTGATTATAATAAGTATGAAGCCGTGGTAGATACCATAAACCAAATGGTGACATTATACTCCATAATTAAACTCGAAATGGGGTTTGATAATAAAGGTACACTTAAAAACACGAAACCTTCCCCACAATGTATATATTGAAAAACTTAGTGAAACATAACAAAAGAGTGACTAGTTGGTCTCCAATTATACTTGTAAACGAGGGACAAACCGTGCGCCATTGGCCCTATTCTTTCTTATTTTTTTAATAATGAGGGACCTGAACAGGCTAAATTAGGCCTATCGTGCTAAGCACTCAGGAACACCTAGGAGAATGGATAGAGGGACATTGAAGTGCCAAGAGATGCCTATGAACTGATACCTTAAATTTTTTCATATCATAAGTGAGAGGAAAACAGGAACTATGGAGATCATTCCAGAGTTTAGAAGCAGTGTAGAAGAATGCGGATTGTGCCCGTTTGGTACGACAAGTGGAGATTTGTACTGTATACTGATAATGTGAATGAGCGAACCGAGTATTACTAGCAAAGGTACCCCGAGGTGGTATCAAAGAATGTAATTCATGAGCGCAATACCCATTGTAATACCCATAATATCAAGAAAGAACTGAAACGATTTTTCAATGCTCAAGGGACTATATGTCAGAAGTTAAGGACTAATCGCTCTCTTTTGAATACGATCAACGATATCGAGCGCGGATTGGGGTGCACCAACCCAGAGGTGAGAATTATATGCTAGATGAGGTCGTATTTGGGCCTTATACAGCAGGAACGGTTGTCGAGAGGTAAAGTACTGCTTAGATCTGTACAAAAATCCTATTTTACGAGCAGCTATTTTGGTAGCTGACAGAAGATGGTCAACCCATGACAGATTTGAAGATACAATCATTCCCAACAGAGTAGTAGAGTTGTTACATTCGTTACCTACGCTGCACGATTTTGTTATTTGAACGACCTATTAACAAGCATTGCCTAATATTTTCTTAAATATACTATTTTTCTAAAGTAAATAAATTCTGTAGTAAATTTGTAAAATTGTTGATGGCCACTCATATGTTAGTATTTAACTTTACAATTTGGGGTCACTGGTTTACCACTGTTAACATCAGGATTTAAAGTTCTGTTGCACTCGCTCTTCCGGTTGTGTGTGGTGAAGAAAGATATTTTATATTTTCTGAAAGAAAAATGAAATTTTTTGGACTAATTTAGCCGATTGATTTACGTCGGTTATAAAATTATTTTTCTAATTATGTAGTAATTATGTATAAATAATTATTGCATACAATTTTGTCGGATTTATTGGAAATACGTGCTTAGGTGAGCTCTCTTATATGTACATTTCTCCTCTTAAACGTTTTCAATTTTTAGCCCTCAACACAATTGTGGTATGATAATTAATAATTTGGAAGGAAAACCTTCTATTACCTAAACGGGTTAGACATAACCTCACAGGTATTTTTCTATAAGGACATATTATTTATTGCATTTGAAATCGCTACAGGGTAAGAGTGTAACTACATATTAATTTTTGTTAGCTTTCCTTTATTTATTTTAGGGAGAGATCATATGCTGTTTTGCTTTTCTAAACAGACATCAGCTGATCTCGAACTCGTATTTGGTTAAATTTATGGCTTAAAGTTAGTATTTATATTCCGCGATTGGCTACCTCGTTGAAGGTAAGACCCTGTTCATTTTTTCGTATTGACTTGATATAATTAATTTTAGAGGCACGTTTTGCCTACTACGTTTTACCTGTTACACACGATTAAGTTAGGTATCTGTTACCTAGTACGTCATACCTGATGGTGTATAACTGATAAACATTTTGTCTTCGAGTTGCATCTTATGGACAGCCTGGAAGATATCGCTTGGATATTGAAAGCTAAGTCACCGATTATACATATGTTTTTGTATTATCTAGACTTGATGCTTTATTCGTTGCATACTGGAGCCAACTAATCCTGTAAGACTGTATAGACATATTTTGATAAACATTTAAGTGTAGTTACACCACTTTAACTACTCATACCTTACTTTGCTTTATGTATACTTGGAGGTCAATGGCTACAATGTCAGTTTGTATTTCATGTGTTTAAAATTGAAAACTGAATGCATTCAGCTCTGCGGTTGCTAAGTTTTAAGAATTACATGATTATTATATTTTAATTATAAACTGAACTGTTTATTTTTCATAGCAATGTGCTATTGACTGCTTTGCTAAAATGTTGTATGTAGGCTGTGATCATGTTTTAATGTGCCTCTACAATTGGGAAATTTATAAATTAAACCTCTGGTGTCTAATAAAATGCTAATCTCTAGGTTATAGCATAACCTAGCTTTGAAGATCGAAATTAAATTTACTTAATCTTATGATATAGCTTGTATATACTAGTTCTGTGTGGCTCGCTACATGGTGATGTAAGGACATCATCAGTTAAATTTAAGCTTTGGGGCTGCGGGTTATTGTTTTATGTGCATCACACTTTAAGTTATTTATCGACACAATAGACTACTTGTTTATAGGGATATTATAACTTGTAGCATTTCGTTTACTGCCCAGATCCTTCCTTATATTTGTTGCTTAACTAGGAAAGCAAATAATTCTCTTTGATTATCTAAGGCTGGCAGTGATTAATTCTAGCTGGCGCCCCCTCATCTCTTTAATACTTATAGCTACCACCTGCGTCACTATATGAACCCATGCGATTTCTCTACTATGACTGAGCTATCGGCGGCCCTAAGGCTATCTGAAAGCTTAAGATCTGAGCCATTCATACTTACAACAGGAAACGATCGATCTCTTTTGGCAGACACAAGGCAACACTGAGTTTTGTTAGCACCAAATTTGATTGAATTTACTATTTCAGCTTTAATGTCTTGAGACATCGAAGGTAGATTGCCATTGCGTTCATGCTAACTTTTTTTCAAAAACAGCGACAGGTATTCGTCTTTTATCAAGGAAACTAGAAATCAAGTTGCGGAGCGTATCATATTCTACAATATGCTGGTCATTGCAGCGTTAGCTTCGTTTGCACTTCACAATGAATTGAGACCGATCATGAGAGATAGAAGATGTGTCTTCCTTATGGAGTTGGCTGGTTATCCCTCACATGGAACAACGAGCGACAAATCCAATTGTACGAGGTTTTCAACATGTCAAGCAAGCTTTTCGATGTTATAGTAAGGATTCAGTTGAATCATATTGGTTCCACCATTGGCCGATTTTCAGAGCACGGTAGGGATTCCCGGTCCCATTTTCTTTTTGTGAATCCATTCACATCCTATTTGTCCTGTCGCCTTCACTGGAGCCTTCCTACCGAATTGGGAGAGTCGGGGTGCGCAATACCAAAGCAATCTGATCAAATAAAAAAAAACATATCTTTACAGGTAGATACACCGATTGATGATCATCCAGCCAATACTGTTTCAATCTGCTACTCGACCAGCGTGCTTGTTGTGCAACAACGCCAACAAAAAGCAACGGAAAACCCGATGCCATTGTATGCATTTCAAGCAAACCATTGTACCTTCAGTCCTTTTATGCCAGATATTCTTGCCTAGAATACCGAGGATAAATTGTATTTGTTTTTTAACTAAGTTGTAACTCGTCAAATAAATAAGGATATTTGTTTACCTATAAATCATGAAAGCATGTTTTTGTAGTTCACAATTAACCCTCCATTCAATACTAGCCATAATTAACACATATACACACGTCTAGCACACCTATCTTCATCGGACCATGCAAAATGTATGCACAGGCCTGGTTGGTATATTTACCGCCAAATAATGCCTGCATCTCCTAGGGTTAAAGACCACGTTAAAATTTGAAAACTACAATGTTGGTGTAATAACAACCTTAGACAAAATTATGCAGCGTAGGGTGATTGAAATACATGCATTTTAGCTTATGCGACTACAGGCAAGTAAATATCTAGTGATACATGATTAAATCTTTGGCCCAAAGAATAACAAGAGTAAATAAAAATGATAACGTGAGAATGATAATAAAGTGGAATATTGTGTTTCTCTAGAAACTCAACTTCATTAGAACCAATCCTTAGGATATCATTAATCAAGAAAAGTAACCTAAAAGCATTCATCCCTTGTTTTTCTGATTACTGTTGTTTTCTTGCTTTTCCGCTATTCGCGAAAAACAATGTTTAGGTTAAGCGTAATTTAGTAATTTGTCTTTAGATTAAATTCTTCTATTTAATTAATTATACATTTAATGTGGTTTGCTTACTTTTTTTTGTTATTAATGGGTTTAGTTTTGCAATTGAAAATTTAGGTGGAGTCAGAAGTTCACTTACAGACCTACCGTAATGTTCTAGTAATTAGTAAAACAAGGTGTACCGTAATCGTTTTCGCCTTGTTACTCTTTTGAATTTTGAGAAATATCGGGATTCTTTTTACTTTTTACTTTTATGTAAGGTTTAATTACAAGTTTAATGCCTTTATTTGTTTTATATCATGTAGTTATCTGTAGTTGGATTAAATATTAAATTTCAGACTCTTTTAGGTAAGCATTATTTTACAATTAAGTGTAATACTTGGGCAGAACATCACTTTTGCTTATTTTGTTTACAAACGTTAGATTATGAAGATATTTATTTGGTAATTATTTATGAATAGTTATTTTGTGAATTTGAGCAACCACCAAGTTTCCTGATTTTAAAGTTAAGGTTAAAGAGTGAGATTAGGTAAGTAGGTGTTAGCGATTTATGGTAAATTTCTAATAGTAATAATCGCATTTTGCGGACTATGGAGAACGCTTAAAGAGTTACAGATGTTTAAGCGAGCTTTCTCTTAAGCTAGTTTAAAGTAAGTTCCATAGGTGAAAATGTGAATGAATAATTCACATTCCTGTTTTGTGCAAACAATTAAGAATGTATTCATTCCGTCTCCCGCTATTATATTTAAAAGCAGGTGTCGCTAAATTGACGTATATTTTCCAATTGTTTACATTTGGTCCGGAATAATATTTCAGAAACTGTGACAAACAAAAGAAAAGTATAAAATTGTTGTACTATATTTAGTTGTCTACAATTTTGAATAGATTTACCATTTTGTTAGCAGCATTCGTTATTAAAATATGAGCAAGAACTTTATTAATAACTTATTCTATAGATTCACATTGCTCGATCTGAGATGACTAGGGACTATGGACACAATCAACGCGTACCAACACCAATCATTTTCGAAACATCAAAAACTCTTTATCTCGGATTCGTGGCGGAAACCATTCTGGACAAGAATGCTTAGTTGCTATTTAAAATAATTTACGTATATTTTTATGAAATGTACTACGTATACACGTTTTCTATATTTTGTTGGACTGTTTCGCATGTGTTTTGCATGATATCAATTAAAAGTAAGCAAATCAATATATGGTGTCCAGGAAATAGTGGAAAAACCACACGTGGCGATTTTCGTTGGCTCATTTCGAGTAAAAAATCCCAACAAAAAAATGTTCTAAGCTTCTTCATGGAGCCACACAAGGTCATGAAAGTTGGAAATTTTGGGTCACAAATATGCATATTTTATTTCAATTCTACTTTTTTTGGAAATTACGTTTAACATATTAAGACTCTTCCAAAGTCCTGTTTCATTTAATTCTTATTGCACTCCAGTGATTCACTTTTTAAACATTTAAAAAGTGCACTTTTTTGTAGATTAGGACGTTTTTCAACACTGCAAATTTCAACAGTTTTGACAATTATGATATGTCACACGAATTGTCAGATTTTCAGTGTCATCAGTACCGTACTTGTGTTCTTATTGTGATTATCTTTTGTGTGTTCTTGTTTTTCGTTGCTTTGCTAGACAAGCGTTTCGTTAAAGTGAACTATGGAATTCAGTACAACTGAGTATGCTGATATGTATGTTGTGTTTGGCTTCTGTGATGGAAATGCTAATGATTTGAGCAGATGTTGTAAGCCTCAGCAATCGCCTCGGCAAATAATCTCCACATCTGTAATAACAAGTTTGTAACACTCTGACCTTCTCACCTTACAAGTTCAATTTTATACAACAATGCCTCGGTGCTTTGAAAATAATAATTTGAATTACTCTTAAGTACAACTCTGTATTTTAATAATTAATATCGTCAATTTGACATATCGGTTTGTACACATTCCTCCTGATGGACTTTGAAGCCATGTACGGAATTTTTTACTCTAAATAGTCCAGGGAAGATCGTCACGTGTGGTTTTTCCACTATTTCTTGGACACCGTGTATATAAAAAAATCTTTATTTGATCTTTGTCCTTGATGCGTTCCTAAACCATTCATCCGATTCCGATGAAACTTTGGTGAATTGTTGATCGTACGCCTCCTAATATTTTTGCGATATCTTATTTTTTAAATTGAATTTAAAAAGTGGAGTGGGTTGATAAAACAGGAAAATGGTAAACCAATTAAAAAAAACGCGAGAGGGGTGATCGATAACTTCGGAAAGAGCTGAACCAATTTGGTTCATCAGAACTTTTGTGTACGGAAAGTCTTTTTCTTTATCTGAAACAAAGTTGGGAAAAAGGAATTATTAAGAGTAACAAACGGCACCGACAAACTGCACCGTAAAAATAAACAATAAAAATTCAATTTGAACATGAAAAAAATGCATAATTAGAAATGAAAATCAATATTTACAGATTCTTGGTACTTTGCTTGACTTTTCCGTTTCTATATTTATAGAAACGTGAGGCAGCGCCTTCGTCTAATTCCTTTTTAAATAGAAAAACGTGCTTATGTTTATAATTTTTAGAAAACATCTGTATGTTCTTGAATTTATTTAATCATACAATGCTTTCTGATGCATGCGTTGAACCCAAGATTTGGGCACGTTTAGCACCCTTTAGATGTAACATTGTGTACGCCGTATTAGTTTAAAGGGATATTTTCATGCGAAGTGTGTCGCATACGTCGTGATAATAATATATACATTGAAACCTTTTTTTTTAAACTACGTGCATTAAGTGCAAGTATGAGGATCGTAATATTAAAAAAAAGTGTCCTAAATAAATATTTAAATATATTATTTAAATGACATTAAAGTCAATATTTAGAGATGTATTTAAACCTAAATATGCAATTTTCATGCGGGGAAAAATTTACTGAATACTAGGGTTCGTAGCATTACATAACGAGGGTTAATTTGATTATCAGCAATATGCTACACGTATATAAATAAGCGTAAGGGATTTTGGTTTTTCCAAATATAAAATTAGCAATTTATAAAAAAAAAGTAGTAGCTTTTTGCAAGTTTATCCGTAGGAGATTGCTAGTTTTATATAGATTACCAAAAAAATACATACAAGGACTACAAGCCGTTATATCAAAAAAAAAAAGAAAATACTAATAAAAGGGGACGACACAATAAAATCGGGAAACGAATCTGGCAAACATTGCCTACTCACATATCGCCGAGTTGTCTGCGTGAACATTAACAAAGATATGATAACGCAGCTGCTTTTACGTGGATAACTAAACATGTATGTACCTTTTTAAAATTCATCTACATGTTTAATTATTAATTAAAATAAAAATAAAAGACATAAAGCTTTAAATGTGCGTAGGCTGGATTTCGTATCCCGAACACACCAGGGACGGAAGCAAATGCGGTATTTAAAACAATATTCCAAAATTTTAAACGCATTTACATTTACTTCAATCTATGGACACATCCAGCCAATGCGATGTGTTTAAATAAATGCCTTTACACAAGGATTTTTTTTAAATACATGAATAAAATGAACATACTAACAATAAATTGGATTATTGAATATTGTATCAAGGTTAAACGTGCCATCCATAAATATCACTTTAAACCTGAAATATTAAAAGGATTATTTATATCCGAGGCTAAAGGGCGTCTTATTTTACGAACTCTATAAACTTTTCTAATGCTTAAAATTGTGTGGAATAAAAAGTGACAAATAAAAGTAGCTTCTGAAAAAAATGATGTTATATATTGGAGTTACGTTATGTTGTTTCGTGAAAACGAGTTAATGCTTTAACCAAAGTTTGAATTATGATGGATTGTATCGGCTTAAAGCTTTCTTTTAAAATAACATATCAAGCTATTTATATACAAATAGCAATCCATATTCATTAAGACTACGTCAGTAAAACACACATCACTCGTACCCAATATTATGCTTTCTACACCTAACAAATACAAGCTGACCCCTAAAGGATATTTAAACTTGCAAAATATAATTTTCTATAAATTTTAACGATAAGTACTCTAAAGGAATCAAAATGTGTACATTTCAGAAGTGTACCACTTTTTTTTCTGGAATACATCATATGCATATAACGTAGAATTATTTTTTTTAATCTTCCGTAAAAATTGGGACGTTGTCTAGTATAATTGCTACATGATAGAGTATAGGAGTATTATTTAAAAAAAGAGGCCTGCATTTTCCTTTCGGCCATGAAGGTATCATTTCGCGTGCTTGGCATATAAATAACTATTACGTAGTTGTTTTTTTGTTTTCTTTTGCGTTCTTAGCGCAACCAGTGATCGTAATTGACTTTCCATTAGGAAATAATTGTTGCTCGTAACTTTAGTGCCTGTGGTTATCTCTTCTGTTACCATACATACGTTAAAAATGTTGGCGACCAATGTTATGAAATACAAACCTACCGGTCATTCAATATATTCCTTAGGGAATGAAGTGCACACAGGAAAAAGTAAGTTTATCCCTACTATGCATTACGCAATAGTCAATATCACAATTGTTATCGCTGAATTAGCGGTTAATTTTCAAAATACAATCTTCACATTTTAGCCGCAAACACTTTGAATCAAAAGATACACAGAGAGTTTTACAAATCGTCATAATTTAGCCTAATTTCTGAAGATAAACGTTGTAAACTATGAGCACTAGACTAGGTATTAGTTGCAATAACATGATTTTTAAAGAAAAAGATATCTGTTCAGTTTCAAAACCATTTATCGTATTCCTTTTCTGTCATACATGTCATCATGCACACATTTTCGTAAGTTTCGAATATGGCTTTATACGGGGTGTTTTTTATGCCTACTATGGGCATCTCGGAAACTAGAGCAGACAGAAAAAGTTGCAGTTTTATCAGGCCAATTCAGTGCACCCTTTCTCAAAAGGTCCAAGGTTAACCAGATACCATTCTGTAATTTCATTAAATTCCTTTGAACTTTTTTTCTTAAAATGGAAATAACGGAATTATTTAAAGAAATTAAAATTAAAGAAAGAAATTACAGAAAAATAGTTTTTTTTGAGTACCTAGTTTGCCTTAGGCTTTTTGCAGAAAACAACACTAAAATTTCCCATTTAACCGTCTTTTCATCTACTCTAGTTTCCAAGATCCCCATAGTAGATGTAAAAAATACTCACCTTGTATATTTATCTCCTTAATTTAAAAATATTATGAATTTCATACAGGTATGTGTTAGCAAAAACACTTGAACATTGGCAGACCCTTACACAACTATCAAAATTGACTAAGAATTAACGTACAGGATAAAACCTAAAGACACGTCGATAACGTCAATTACGGTCACTTGTTACAAGTTGTATTGAAAATTATTTAACGCATGTAATAGTCATAATAGCAACGAACGACCTCACTTGTGCTAATCGTTGGTGCTAGCACACCTGACTGTTTCATAAAAAAACGACAATCCCTTGTGCAAGGCTGGTTTCCTATCCTTAAGTAAAGCACTAACCATGTGACTTGTTTGGACCGTCAGTGCTTCGATATTGTCTTTCACTGATCCTCAATTTTAACCAGCACTTAACAACCGACTCAGGACACATCGTTAATAATTCGTTAATGCCCTTTGGATTTTATAGTTGAATTAACACGATAGATTGCTCCCCAAAAGGCGATCTGCAATTCTGAATTTATTCTCCCAGAATAGAATAAAAACACTAGTGGCCCGCGCTGGTAATTCAAGCCACAAAGCATTGAAATACTAATAAATACAAACTAAAATTAAGGGCTCAACACTGCAAAAACGGATGTTATTTATATTGCGTTTACTGAATGTAATAGTAATTTTCCATAAGTAATTTAATATTACATTTTATAGTAGCGACTAAGGCGAGGATCTCGTTCCTTGATCTGCGCATGCACCTAAAAAACACTTTTGGTTTAATGGAAGCGGTCGTCTTCAATGCTCAAATAGCATTTTCAATGTCAATCTGGTATAGCATGTTTGGACTATCGGTAGAATGGCCGCCTATATCGCTTTCGGTGCGGGTTCGATTCCCAGTCAACGTAACTTTTTTTTACTTAGGCTAGAGTAGTTTTGTTTATCTATTATAAACTAGTATATATATATATATATATATATATATATATATATATATATATATATATATATATATATACAACGTGATAACATTTCCAGCATGGGGATCTCGCTTATTATAAAAGATACAGATTTGGTTAAATTAGATGAATTACTCCTAAGGATTAGTGAAGTTATAAGACACTCTCCAATTTTCAAATTTCCATGTATTTTAAGACTTATGGCAAGAAAAAGAAAATGTCAAATTTGTTTTTCTTGTAATATCTTTTTTGTTATATTAGACATATAAATTTTATTTGCAATTTCTTAAGATATTTTTTATGCAGAATTTAAATATCAATTTGGATTTTTTTTGCACTTTCTATTTTTTAGTTTCAACTCCTAAATTAAATTTTTCTTATGGAATGACAAGTCGGCTTTGAAATAATTGATCGTGTTTTTTTATCCTCTTTACAATGATATAGCACATGTACTATCTATTTTTAAAAACAACAAAGAAATTTAAAAAAAATGTATTTTATTAAAGACTCTAACAATAAGCAGGCCGTGAAACATAAAAACACAATCGAATTTAATGTCACTGAAAAATTATTCGTTCCAGAATATTTTTGTGTCAAACATGGCTTTATTTACTAATACTGAAAAGTTTGATATGTTGAGTTGTTACATCTTGTCTCATAAAAACAGTTTAGAAGCTGAACGGATGTACTTAAGGCTGTATCCTTAAAGAAGGCACCCAGTGCTCGTACTTACAGAAATTTGGTAATTGATTTAAAAGAATATGGTTCATTTTCAAAACCTACTAGAAATCCGAAATTACGGAATGAAGATGCAGAACTAAATGTATTACAATCAGTTATTGAAAATCCTTCAACATCTGTTAGAGAAATTGAACATAACACTGGTATTTCGAAAACTACATCACAAAGAATTTTAAAACGTCACAGGTATCATCCGTATAAGTACACCATTCTGCAGGGACTTAGAGATGGAGATCAGGGGAGAAGAATACAATTTTGCCAATGGTATGTTAACCAATGTGAGAATAACGATAATTTTCCAGCTACGATTTTGTGGTCTGACGAAAGCAGATTTACAAATAATGACCTTTTCAATCGACACAACGTTCACTTTTGGGACCGTGAAAATCCTCACGTTGTTAAGGAAAGTCGGCATCAAGTGAGATTTGGTTTTAACTTCTGATGTGGCATTTTAGGCGCTAAACTTGTTGGGCCCATATTTTTTAACGAAACATTAAATAGTGAAAGGTATTTGAATTTACTACAAACTGATTTAGAAAACAAACTTGATGATTTACCACTGATTGAGAATATTAATATCTGCTTCCAACAAGATGGCACCCCACCCCATAATTCAAACATCATCAGCGAATATCTTAATAATCGGTTTCCAAATTCATGGATTGGTAATCGAGGGTCGATTTTATGGCCACCCAGATCTCCAGACTTAACGCCCTTGGACTTTTTCCTTTGGGGCTACGTAAAAAATCGAGTGTACGTGCAAACATTTGAGAATGCCGAAGATCTTCGTGAAGCTGTACTTGCAGCATTTGGTAGCATTAAACGCCAAAAACTACGCAGAGCAATTATGTCGACACTACGCAGGGCAAAATTATGTTTAGAACGGAATGGTCAATTATTTGAACATCTTTTATAATTGGATAATTATCTCCAATACTATTACCTGCTTAACTCTTGTTGTTATCTATTATTTGTCGTTTTCTCATGTTTCACGGCCTACTTATTGTTAGAGTCTTTAATAAAATACATTTTTTTAAATTTTCTTTGTTGTTTTTAAAAATAGATAGTACATGTGCTATATCATTGTAAAGAGGATAAAAAAACATGATCAATTATTTCAAAGCCGACTTGTCGTTCCATAAGAAAAATTTAATTTAGGGGTTGAAACTAAAAAATAGAAAGTGCAAAAAATCCAAATTGATATTGAAATTCTGCATAAAAAATATCTTAAGAAAGTGCAAATAAAATTTATATGTCTAATATAACAAAAAAGATATTACAAGAAAAAGAAATTTGACATTTTTCTTTTCTTGCCATAAGTCTTAAAATACATGGAAATTTGGAAATTGGAGAGTGTCCTATAATTTCACTAATCCTTAGGAGTAATTCATCTAATTTAACCAAATCTGTATCTTTTATAATAAGCGAGATCCCCATGCTGGAAATGTTATCTGGGATACATTGTATATACATGATATATATATATATATATATATATATATATATATATATATATATATATATATATATATATATATATATATATATATACAGGTGTCCAAAGCGTCCCGCGACGGAAGGTTGTGGCTTCGCTGTTGATTTTTCATTAAACTCATTTATACAAAAGTTAGATGGTTCCAATACGTGCATAACTTAAAAATATGTTAGCACTTACAGGGTGATTCGCAAAAGTAGGGGGAGTTTCAACTTTTTTATTTTAAATGGAACAACCTGTATATCATTACATTTTTTGATAGCCTAATGAATAAGCTTTTCAACGATGTGTACATTTGTACATATAAAATGCAACGTTGCCAAGTTATTGAACAAAAATGTATTTTTTCCTGAATGTAAGGTTAGCAATAAAAATTAATTCTTGGTTTATTATCTAAGTTGAGACAAATTAGTTCAGGGATATAATTAGGCTAGGTATAGGCTTTGAAAAGATGTAAACGTTTTATTGATATATTGAATAGGGGAGAGAAGGCTCTGAGTGGAACTTTAGCATGTCCAACGTACATCAATTCTTTTATTTCAAATAGAACACCCTGTATATTTTGATATGGGCGAATAGTACTCTTAAAGACCTAACTTTTATCTAAATACATTGATATCGCTAAAATGTATAGTTTGTTAAATATTTCCATTTTTCTAATTTTTCTATAATTATTTCATAACGTAACGATTTAACAGTGTCATGATTTAAAAACAATAAAACAAAATTTTAATATGTCAATTAGGTGTATTTTAACTTGATTTCTTTCAAAACTACGTTCTCACTACATTTGTATTTAGAAGAAAACTTGAATTAAGGGAAGTTAACTCTAAATTTTACAATGAAATATACGAAGAACGAATTAATTCAAATGATTTACATAATACGAAAAGCCCAAGGTAACTGTTTACTTGCTTCCAGAATTTATAAACAAAAATTTCCCGATGTCCGTTGTCCAGATGAACGAAAACTTAAAAAGTAGATTTGAGGAAACATGATTTACAGAAATTAATAACACACAATATAATTAATGAATATAAATACCATCCATACAAGACCCAACTCCACCAGGCATTGGATGAACATGATTTTGAAAATAGATTAAATTACTGTCGTTGGGGATTGATATAGTTATGATGACAGACGAATCTACTTTTAATAACAATTATTTTGTAAATAGACATAAGTGTGATTATTACGCCGTGGAAAATCCACATATAATTAGATGCAGAAACAATAAGCATCGATGGAGTCTCAATGTTTGGGCTGGTATTATCGGCAACAGATTATTAGGACCCTATTTTTTGGAAAACAATTTAAATGTAGTAAATTATTTAAATCTAATGCGAACCAACGTGCTACCATGGATTGAAGAGAACATCCCATTCGCTAATGAGGAAATGTGGTTCCAACAAGATGGCGCTCCTGCACATTCGGCTCGTGATGTGACGAAGTTTTTAAACCAGCAATTTCCTGATCGTTAGATAGGTCGTTATGGGCCTATCAGGTGGCCAGCTATATCACCCGATCTGACTTTCATGGACTATTTTTTATGGGGCTACATTAAAAAAGAAGTTTACAGAACATCGCCGACTACTGCAGAAAATATGAGGGAAAGAATTCAACAAGCGTTTCGTAATGTAACCCAACAAATTTTGCATAATTTATAACGTTCCTGCAGACAACGATTGAATCAGTGCATGGAGAAAAGAGGAGACTTGTTTGAACCTTATTTATAATTTTTTTAAGTGCACAAATGCGTATGTTTGGCTTATCTACTTCTTGTTCTTGTTAATTGTTTGTCTATTATTTCAATATTACATTGTTTAGTTTATTGTTAAAAATATTTAATAAAATTAATTATTACTAATCTGGTATTGTGACTTGAAATCATGGCACTCACTCTATTAAATCGTTACGTTATAAAATAGTTATAGAAAAATTAAAAAAATGGAAATATTTTAAAAACTATAAATTTTAGCGATACCCATGTATTTGGATAAAAGTTAGGTCTTTAAGAGTACTATTCGCCTATATCATTTTGAAATAAGAGAATTGATGTACGTTGAACATGGTAAAGTTTCACACGGAGCCTTCTCTCCCCTATTCAATATATCAATAAAACGTTTACATCTTTTCAAAGTCTATACCTAGCCTAATTATATCCCTGAACTAATTTGTCTCAACTTAGATGATAAACCAAGAATTAATTTTTATTGCTAACCTTACACTCGGGAATAAAATACATTCTTGTTAAATAACCTGGCAACATTGCGCTTTATGTGTACAAATGTATACTTCGTTGAAAAGCTTATTCATTAGGCTACCCAAAAATGGAATGATATACTCCCCCTACTTTTACGAATCACCCTGTAGGTGCTAAAATATTTTTTTGTTGTGCACGTATTGGAACCATATAATTTTTGTATAATGATTTTAACGGAAAATCAACAGCGAAGCCACAATCTTCCGTCGCGTGACGCTTTGGATACCAGGTGTATATACCAAGTTTTTAAGTGTATGCACATATCCAGGAACGAGTTCCTCGTCTTAGTCGCTACTCATTTTAAAGAATTTATCGACATTGATCAATGTTATGTAGATTAGAGAAATTTGTTGGTTTTCTTAGATGGCAATAAGATCAGTCAACTAAAAATATTACCAATTGACGAAATGTGGCATGAGGTTTATAATGTGAAAAGCTTTGATGGTACTGTCCCCTTTCAAAATTTTGCTACATTAGCTAAATTGATCCCCACCCCAATTCTGAAGCAGAAAGAATTTTTTCTATCACAACTGATGTGAAAAATAAAAAGACGAATAGAATTTGAGCAGAGGTTCTAAACGTAATATGTGTGATCCGTAGTGTGTTACAAAATAAAATGTTAAGTTGCTATCAGTACGAAATTACTCCAAGGCATTTAAAGAAATGCAGTACAAAGGGCATATACAGTTTTAAGCAATATTAATTTATTGTTATTTTGCAATGTTCCTACTAAAAAATAAATATTTTATCGGTTCAACGGTGTTTACATTATGGGAAAATTGGGAAAATTTTAATTTAATTGACTGGGAAAAAGGGAAATTTCACTATATTTTACGGGAAAATTTTCTCGGCAAGGGCAACAACACTGGTGTAAGTACCTCTCCGTTCTAAACTTGCATTACTGTAAAGAAGCTAATACACTCTGCAATCTGTACACAATTTAATGTTTTACGAATTAATTCGGTTATTGAATTTTATACAAGCAAAAATAGTATAATAAATACTTGTTAAAAGTGAAAATCGTAAGCGCGATATTCCTTTGAGCAACTTTATTTATACAGTTGACAGATGAAAGTGTATTGCAAAATCAGAGTAAAACCAGCTTTATTACTGTTCAGTCAATGTAAATTCAGCGTTACATCAAAAGAAACACTGACGTTGATTGCTATTTTAGTGTATCATCAATATACGGACAAATGTTGAACTTGGAAACTGCACGAATATGGTTCATTTTAAAAATGATTTTTTACTCAATGATGTAAGTCAATTGCATAAATCATTTATTTCATGTTAAATAACATGAGTTTTATTTTGAAATAATTGACGTACAATAAACCTCTATTATATTTTTTTGTGTAGTTATTGTTTGATTAATAAAAATTTATTTTTATTCTCGTAAAGCTTAACGAACCATTATATTTGTATTGTAACGTAAGCTGTGACATTCCCAGCACTTTCTAATAAAAAGAAAAAAATGCTCTTTGTACATTCGCACTGTGAGTGTTTTGACTTACATTTCCGATGACTTACTTCCAATAAAAAATTATCCTTTAATCTATGTTTATGACGCTGTACCTTGTTAGTATAGTTGCGGTGATTTATTGCTATATTTTAAATTACTTATTATTTATTACTTGTTTTAATACTCTACTGAAGCAAAGCCTAAATGAGGAAAGCGCTTTTTAAGGGATGACTTGCAGACGTTTCTAGAAAACGTATTTCTCGCCGTCAATCAGTAATTAATATTTCAGCATAACAGCTCTCCAGCACATTATCAGGTAATTCTAACAGATTGGCAGATGATTGCGACTCGAACTTTATATTTAATGCATTCGGTAAATCGAAAATTAAGGATCTGTTATGTAGTGTTTATAAAAACTATCTATAGCTTATTGTTTTAATTAGGCTAATAATAACTCACATGGTAATCTCGTTTTTAAGCAAAATAAGATGATTTAAGGTTGATTTTCGTTAAGACTCCGTATTAATTAAGTCGGGTATTAGTTTGTATGAGTAAAAAATTCAGATGGTTTTACCTTTGTATGTTGCTAAAATCCGCGACCTAGCTTCAAACATTACCGAACAAGCGCGTGATTCTAAAATGTTACGACACATGTCTGAGTTTACTGAAATAAAAGTTATACAGTGTGCAAATTAAATAGCGGATAAATTCGGAACTCGTTAATGTGTTTGAGAGAGCATATGAAAAAGGTTTTTCCAGATGTTTCCTTCAATTGTTTTGAAAGTTGTAACGGCATCAATATTTTTTTTAAAAGACAACCTATATTTTTTATTTTTTATTTCGGTAAAGTTTTTTAATTTATTTTCAACGATATAAAATTTTGACAAAAAATTCAAGATAAACAGTCTTACAGTTAAAAAAATTAATGAATTAAATTAACAGTCTAATCCTAGTTATCGGGGTTTTAATCACAAACAAAACCCTGTTTTCACTTTGACAAGCGATGTATTTAGTGCGTTTTTAATTCCCTGTGGATAGTACTAGTCTTTACCGTATTGATATCTTTGTTTGACCAACATGGCATCGCTCACAGAGCAACAAAGAATTGAAGTTTTAATGACGATTGGGTATGGCGATGGGGTTAGAATTCATCAAGAAGTATGTCGCCTTTTCAGAGACAAATATTCTGATAAGCAAATAAGCCCACACAATCAGCAACACAGAAAGTAAATTTCACAGTAGTGTGAGCGATCTTCCAAAAACTAGCGGTCCTGTGACAAACTTAACCGAAGATGTGCAGCTTAATTTTACTAGAATTTCAAGATAATCCGCATTCAACTAGTCGAAACGCCGCTTTGGAACACAATGTGAGCCATACTTCGGTTGTAATCCTAACGGGTGTCGTATAAATGATTCACCCTCTTATGATTAATACTTATAGCCCAGAGCAATAATTAGCTATGGAAAATAATGGATAACTAGATGTTATGCCACTTTGCTTATCGGTAGATTAATAGGTCCAGGTTATTATAAAAATAGAATTGCATAGATATTTTCGCTTTACAAAAAAAAAGGTGTTGCTCTAAACCTGAAAATAAATAATATAATCTCGGCGGTAAATTTGTTTTTAAGGAACAAATAAACCTTAAAAAATAGAAAAGTCACAAAAAATTCATGAAAATAACAAGTAAAAAATGAGTTTTATTACGATACTTAATCTGATTACAAAGATGATCTCTTAAAAACTAATGTTAGTGACTCTTAATTAACTGCTTTAAACTATAATGTGAATTAATTAACAATATGAAATACCTGGAGTAATTTCCTTTACATTTTGGATATCAGTGGAACTTCAACCGATAAGGAAATGCTGTCGATTCATCACTTTAAATTTAATGTGCAATTTTAATGGAAGTTGAAGTAAACATCAGATTGATATGCTGGTAATTCCAAATATATAGAAATTTCTTTATAAACCTCCAAACTGAATTGATTTAGCATGGTTCAAAGTAAAATTTGGTAATAGAAATCCCATTTCGTTGTAGCAAAGGCTATTGCATCATCTTGCAAAGTTAAAGTTAAAATACAATTAAACTCAAAGTAAAAATAAGTGTTAATAGTATAAGTAAAACTGCTTAAAATGTAGATGTCTCAAATTTCAGTAAAATAAATTTAATAACTCACCATATAAATGTGACACTCTCAATAAAACATTTAAACAAAGCAAAAATGGCTAAACACGTAGTTGAAGCAATGAATAAAGGACGCTCAAAGTAACCATGCGCAATGACCTAAAATATATATAATACTTGAAATAATTTATTAAAATATATATGGACATTTATTACGCCAATAAGGTATGCAACTAACGCTACACGAAATGCACTTAAGTTGCAAATATGAACGTAAATTTTAAACGTACATAAAAGGTTTTACACGGTACTGAAACATTTGAAAACATACTTTCATCCTTATAAGGTAACATTTATCCAGGAGTTATCAGAGACCGGCTTTGAGCTTAGGTAACAATTCTGTGAGCAAATAATGGAAATGAGCAATCGTGATCTAATGTTCTTGAGGCGTATAATATTTTCCGATGAACCAAGTTTTTCCTTACATGGACTTTCAGAATTTTCGATATTGGCCTAAGAAGAATCCACACTGGATGCAGGAAACTCATACCCAATATCCCTAAAAGTTCAACGTATCGGTAGGAATTGTCGGTAAAAGAATATCAGGGCCATTCTTTTTCGACGTTAATTTGAATGGGGAAAAATATTTAGACTTTTTACAATTTGAATTATTACCTGCCTTAGCGATACTGTTTCCGAATGACATACCAAACAATAACATTTGGCTGCAACATAATGGTGCGACGTTATTTAGACGAAGTGTTCTCAGGAAGATGAATAGGAAGAAGAGGTCCAATGGAGTAGGCCGCTAGGTCCCCTGATCTAACGCCATTAGACTTTTTTCTGTGCGGCCACTTAAAAAACATGGTATACAACAATCGACATAACAATTTAGAGGACCTTCAAGAATGAATTCGGCATGAGTCTCAAATGGTTCAAAACGTAGTGGATGCATTTTATAACCGTCTTGGGTATTGTCAGACGGTACAGGGTCATCAGTTTGAACATTTAATGTAATTGTCGAACAAATTTTTGTTTGTTATTAAAATCTCGATAACTAGGATTAGCTTGTTCTAATTCATTAATTTTTTTAACTCTAAGACTGTTTTTCTTGAATTTTTTCGTATGAAACCTATTCAAAATTTTATATCGTTGAAAAGAGGTTTAAAAAACTCTACCGAAATAAAAAATAAAAAATATAGATTGCCATTTAAAAAATATATAAATTACGTCACAACTTTCAAAACAATTGAGGGAAACATCTGAAAAACCTTTTTCATGTGCACTGTAATTTAAATCGCTACACCTCTTTTAGATTTTGTCTCTATCATACAAATTAACAGAGTTACCGAATTTATCCGCTACTTGATTTCCACACATTATAGCATGGAAAGAAAGACGCAACTTGGCAACAGTCTTCTGAACAAATGACTACACCATCTGAAGACAAAAATATTCATGTAAGTCGAAACCTGCTTGAAAGAGGGGCGTGTAATGATCAATTTAGTTTTGTAAACTTTAAACTCATTACATATGAATGTCATTTTAAAAGTTTAGTAACTTGTGTTTAGTATTTCACATAACAGTTATTTTTAAAATTACTTCTAATTTTTACAATTGTTCATTATTTTTATTAATGATTTACCGTATAGAGCAGTGTAATAATGCATATTGACATTGCTACTTAGATTTTTACGCAAGGGGTGTCACATACTAAATTCTGGCAAACAACGAATGGCATTGTTTGTGTGGAATAATTGGTGCATTTCATTTAGTATTTTTATCTAAATTGGTATAATCTGTCCAGAAACGAAAAGAAGGAATAAATCAACATGTTTGTCAGATTCCAGTGGCGTTGGGTTGTTTTACGATAAAAAATATGAAACTGAAGTAATATTGATGTCATAATGAATTGGGAAGGAACGAGGATGTTATATATTTGTAACATAATTTTTCTGTTTTCAGATTAAAAGAATTTCGCGGTTGATTACGTAATTACTGATTGTTTGGATTGTCAACTCCGTATATATCACAAATTGCTAATACCATTATGGACACCCTTTTTAATACTTTTAAACTAATAATTACTAATAATTGAACTAGAAAGTATGTACTGTATTTGTAATCACACTTTAATAGACCCATGTACACGCCTATGATCTTTACTTTAGAACTCAACAACAAGTACGTCCCATTGTTAAAGGATTAGCAGCTATTGATAAATAACTTACGTTGTAACGCTGTATTACGGAAGCGGTATATCCTAAAACTAGTTTAAAAGATCTATTAAGTACTTAATACAAAACCGTGTACGGCTTATATGTGAAATAAATGAACGATTTTAATTTATTCCTTCGGTTCGTTTCTGGACAGACTTTAGTTTTATTGATTTTTGTTCAAAATTTAAATTTTTCCTGGTGTAATTTTGCGATGTTGGGTATTCGTTGTGATGGACTGTAGGATTCACCTTGAGGCCGACTTGCCCTTTTTTGACACTTTTCAGCGAATCGGAGTTATCTTTTACCATGTGGTTTTGTCGCTTTACCGATTTTTGCTGATTATAAGATACCATTTACTACTATGTTGTATTATCTCTTGTCGGTCAAGATCATTTATTGTACCTTGAGAGGCTTTAAGGTACGATTCGAATTTAGCTTCTTGGATTGGAGCTTTAATGTGCTGCATAACTATTTCAATGAGTTTAATCCATCGAATATTTACTACGACTACCGGATTTTACTTTATCTTGTTTTTACCTTCGTAAGGATTTTTTTTTGTAGGAGTTCGTTTTTGTAGAAATACTGAGATAGCGAATTGCGGTGATGGCAAGTTATTTTAGATTTACTAGCAAAGCATTGGTACGGGAAATCGCTATTAATTTTTGTACAAGTATGCAACGTTTTCGGGTTAGGTTTAGTATGTTTATTTTGCATTTGATAAAGATTTTCCAAGACAAAGTCGTTTCGTGAGAAGGGCGTAATGGCCGGTTTAATTTTAAGCATCTCGTGTTAAGAGTCTGTGAATTTCTATTTTGCTTTCTTCATACAAAACTTTTCCTTAATGGCAATTAAAGATAATACGTTGTTGATTATGAACAATGTTACCACTATTACTTATTACTTATTACTAATACTTACTAAATCCTAACAAAGATAATATCTGAAAGAATATACAGACACCTATCAATTAACAACCTCCTCACAAATAAATAAAGAGGCTGTGTAAAAACACTTACGGTTGCAAAGGTCACCTTCTCACAGGCCAAATGATACACAAAGATTGTAACCAAAACAGGTAAAGTCTATCCATAGCCTGGATAGACTACAAAATGTTAATTTTGGGGTCTATTGTAATAGAAACAAATTTTTACGGTTACGGTAAGTTGGAACTAAAAAGTTAACCAAAGATGACAAGACTGGGGTGTTCAGTTTATTAGCTATGAAGCGATATTGTAGTTAAAATACCAAAATTTCAGAAACCTTTTTTGTATTGATTCTAACATATTTATTTGATGTTTGGACTTAGAAACCAAATGAGAGCAATATTCTGGCATGCTACGTACTAGTGAGAAAAACAGTATTCTAAAGCAGTTAATGCTAGAGAAATATTTGGAATTTAGTATTATCACGAATTTTTATGGCTAAACAATATCAGTATTTATTTATGTAAGGAGAAAAAGTGAACCAAAGTTCAAAAAGTAAGTGTACTCAACAGATATCTTTTTCTTTGTAAAAGATACAACCTTACATTTATTTTTATTCAGTGGAAGACAGTTGACAGAACACCAATTCGTGCAAGTTGATGCTGCATGAATTCTTAACCATGAGCTGACGATATTGAAGAAAATATATTCAAATCACCCGCATATAGTAATTTTTCACAATCAATTATATCTGGAAGATCATTAATAAGCAATACAAACAATAGTGGACCTAGATCCTTTAGGAACACCAGAAGTAGCTATTATATCATCAGATGTGTGATTGTTACACACAACATGCTACACTGGTTCAGTACAATTTAAACAAATTTAAAAGATTGTCATGAAATCCTAAATTTTTGAGGTTAGCAACAATAACGTCATGCGGAATAATGTCGAAATCTTTACTCAAATCGATGTAAATAACATCGACTTGACCGTTATTACCCAACTCTCTTGTTGTAATATCTTACATACTTGCTGGATTTGTAGCTGTAGATCTATGTGGTCCAAATCCGTGCTGGCAGTTAGATATCGAGTTCTTAACTATCGTATAAATAGGGGAATAAATTGTTTCAAAAATTTTTGCAAAGTTGTTAGCTTCCTAAAAGTTCTTTTATGTCCTACTATATGTCTCTTTACTCCACTCTACACCATTTCGATTGGATTTAGTTCAAATGGTAGGGTGGAAGTCTTAGAATCTTCACATCCTTTCGCTTTGCAATGTCTTTTATTTTCTACCCATTGTATTTTTTTTTTGTAATGCATTCACCACCTGAAGCAACTCATCTTTTAGACAGTCTTCTTCATAAAGCAAAACCTTTCGAGCAAATCCATTCTTGAATCTTCCCTTTTCTTTAAAAGTAAGTCGCATTGTCCATTACCACAACCGTTTTCCCTGGTAGACTCGTACATAAGTCTTTTTCGAACCACTCTGTAACCAAGACCCCTCCATTTCATCGTGGTAGTCCTGCTATTTTTTTGCCAAAAAGCTCTTGCAACAAATCCATTTGCTGATCCTGCGTGTAGTAGAACAAATCGTGGACCGCGAGCTGTACGAGCTTCCAAACTCGTAGTCAGGCCCCGAAGAAATGCAGCTCGATGAAGTTTAATTGATGTGTCGACCTATTCTTTTGGCAGACTATGTCAGAGGTTAACCCACGATTCATTGATACACATAATATTGTATACTTCTTCACGATAGATCGGGGAACGTGTCGTCGCCATTTACTTTTGCTAATATTGAGTTTATAGTTGGTAGCGTGTTGTGTCGAAAATACTGGTGCACTAGAGCTTTTGAATCCTTCATCGTACGTATTCTCACGAGAAGTTTTGCACTTCTTAGGCCTTTCCTTTGGACGATGTAATCAGCGAGGGAATTTTACTCATCACGTACGTGGTAGAGGGTTTTTACGAAGTACCAGTCATGGCCCACACTTTTTGGATAACTTGCGTTGTAAATGATAAAATATTATGATTATCACCAACTGATTTTCTTGTTGCCATTTAACAATTTCTGCCATTACGCACCATTCAGGGTGATTCATTAGTGCGGGATCGGAGGATACTGGCTTTGTAAATGAGAATTCAAGAAAAATTTGTAAGGTGTTGTATATTAGAGTTAATGCTACATCGCTTGAAAATCTTTTCAGCCAGATGGGGTGCTGTACAAACATGTTTCATTTTTGGCAGCATTTAGGTACGGCGGGCGTTCCCAGATTATTAATTTTTTCCTCAAAAAATCTGAAAATACATGGTATCACATAATATGGTGTAGAAACGTTGGTAAAGATAATCAGAAACCCAACTTTGCTGACATATAACCAATACTAGACTCTACTACTACATGGTACTACCTTTGAATTGCCATATACAGGGTGTCCTTAGGAGGCACCCAACTTTTCCAGTTTTGAAGCGGCCATAACTTCATTTTTTCAAATGGAAGACCCTATATTTTTCACATCAAGATATTCAATTTTTAATTCTTTATCATATTTATCAAATATGTTCTATACCTGGAACTTATAGTTTTTGGGAAATTTCAAACTTCTTAGGAATAAATCTTAAATTGGGCAATTAGTAGAACTTAACATCAAATAGCAGACTTTGAAAGAATGTCAATTATTTCGAAATTAATTAGAACTGTCAAATAAATAGTTATAAATGTCAAATTTAAGTTGAACTATTGTCAAAGTCAAAATGATTCTATCACTACAAGACGAATGAAATTTTCATAAATGAAATTGTGTACTTATTGTTCCAAATTTTGTTTATCGAGAAGAATGCTTAATTACCTTCATTTTGTTACTCTCGTAAAAATTTCGTATTCCACATAGTTTCGAAGGAAAAAATGTTCCTAGTACAAGTTTAATAAAATTGTAATACAAAATTTTGTTGGCAGTAGATATAAAAACAACACAAGTGGTGATTTTGACAGGAAACAAATTCGTAATCATTCCAGTTTGTTGTTGACTGTAAATGACACACACGCACGTACGTACGCACGCACGCCCGCACGCAGGCCTCAATGCACGCACGCACGCCCGCACGCACGCCTCCACGCACGCACGCCCGCACGCACGCCTCCACGCACGCACGCGCGTACGCACGCACGCACGCACGTACGCACGTACGCAGGCACCCATGCACACACACCACGCGTGCGCTCACGCGTGCCCACACACACACACACACACACACACACACACACACACACACACACACACACACACACACACGCACCGCCCGCCCGCCCGAGTCGAAAGACCTAATGCGGAACAAGCTGTTCTTGAAATAATCGATGACAATCCTGAGACCAGTACCAGATCTGAGCAACGACAAACAGGAATTCCAAAAGTACTGTAAATCAGATCTGCAGAGAACAATTAATTCATCCATTTGACATACATCCAGTACAAGAGTTATTATAAAAACTAAGTTTACCTTCAACGTTGATACCAGCTTATATCTTAAATGTTATTTCCAAAATGCTAGAGGTTTAAAATCTAAAATGGACCGCTTATTTCTGTATACGTATACTTGTGAATATGACATCATTTGTGTCGTAGAATCTACTTTAACACCAGATATTTCAAACAGTAAAGTCAGAATGAAATCGACAGATAGCACTAGTTTATAACATATACACTAGTCCTATGTGAGGATTTCACTCCGCCTTTACAGTACACGAAAGATAGCCAGTGTTAAACCTTATGGCCAGTGTGGCCAGTTCTATGTGGAGAGAGAGAGAGCGTCGTCAGTAGTACGGGGACACTATCCCCACCCTCCATTTTACGTCACAAGCCCGCTCCTTTCACTTTTTATATGCCCACGTGGGGACCGGATTTTCCACCCTTATTTTTACACGTTTACGTGTGAGACCGATTTTCCACCCTTATTTTTGCTCGCTTACGTGGGGACCGTATTTTCCACCCTTATTTTTATATATCCACGTGTGAGACAGGATTTTCATCCCTAATTATTTTACACGCTTACGTGTGAGACCGGATTTTCCACCCTTATTTTTGCTCGCTTACGTGGGGGACCGGATTTTCCACCCTTATTTTTATATATCCACGTGTGAGACAGGATTTTCATCCCTAATTATTTTTACACATCCACGTGTGAGACCGGATTTTCCACCCTTATTTTCGCACATCCACGTGTGAGACCGGATTTTCCACCCTTATTTTCGCGCATCCACGTGTGAGACCGGATTTTCCACCCTTATTTTTTATATACCCCGTGTGAGACCATATTTTCAACCCTAATTATTTTTACACATCCACGTGTGAGACAGGATTTTCATCCCTATTTTACACATCCACGCGTGACACCGTGTTTTCAACCCTAATTATTTCTTTTCGGGGCCTTTTTGACAGCTAGGGCTTTTGCTAACGTGAGGACAGGGGTGGGAGCTGGTCTTGGCTTAGAACTGTATTAAGGACTGGAGCTTAGGGTTGGTCTAAGGATAAGTCTTAGAGTTTGGCCTTGGTGGTGGAGCTAGGGTTGGAGTCGGGTCTTGGTGGTGGAGCTAGGGTTTAGAACTGTATTTAGGGTTGGACCTGGGGCAGGACTTGGACTTGGTCTTAGAGTTATTTCTAGTAATTATCTTCAACCTTAATTAAGGTCCTTTTGGTTGTAACCCTGGATGTTGCACACGCGTACAATGTTAGAAATTGTATAAAGATTATTATTGGAGAAAACGTTTCTAATAATGATGTAAAATAGCAGTTGTATTAGGATTAATCATACTTGGGGGAATTTGAATGACAGTAAAATTTAATTATAGAACACTTATTTTTATTATCGTAATTAAAAAATCCTCAGTGAACTATAAAAAATTACTGTCATTCGGTTGTAATGAAACAAAAAAAAAACATTTTTATTAAGTTAATTACATAACAGTTTGTCTTTTCTTAAACGATTATTAAAAAACATAGTTTTACCTGCATTGAAAATAATATCCATACGTCCGTTAAAAAATGTTGTACGCCTTAATATTTTAAAGAAACTTAATGCTTAGATGTTAACTGTAATTAAAAATCTGTAAATAAATAAAAGGATTAACACAACACATACCAGCTCTGTAACGTTTTAAGGCACTTGAGTGATGGTCACTGCATTTGTGTTATTTGTCAACTAAAACTTTCTAGTTGTGTAAAAGCCAGCTATAATTAGAGTGTAAAAAATACAACCTCATTGTCTTTATTGCACTTGCAGCAACATACATTTACCTTTCTCTTAAAATAAAATTGTTTGAAAATATTCGTATACGGGCACACAACGTGTTTTATAAAAACCATATTAAGTGTTTGGAATGTTTAAAATTCCATAACATTTTGTAGTAAGAAATTACTGCTCACGTTTACTAATTACCGTGTAATTATATAACTTCTGTTTAATTTAATAGTCTAAAAACCAATATAATATAAATAATTTCTAAAAAATATTATTAGAGTTGATACGCCGTTTTATTTCAAGTAATTGTTTTCAATATATATAAAATGTGTAAGTGGACCTGTATTATTTGTTGTAACCTTCTACTTACATAAAATTCAACTTCTACACGAATTAATAACGACCTCCACTAACTAGTTTATAACACAATCGCTATGTAGCGTATTTTTTATTTACACCCGTACTTCTATAAACTATTAACGCTCCATTTTAATAGAGTGATCAACTATCTGAAAAAGGTTTACTGTTAAAGTATACGATGAAGATCGTTTAAAGCAAACCTTATATTATTCTTATATACGAATGACATTTCAAAAAAATACTAGTATAATTAACATGAAGGTTTATAAATCTACATCCAGACAAGGAAACAGTTTTAAACACAAAGAATTTATCTGTAAGGGGCAGACAATGCTATTACATAAGACGTTTTTACAAAAACGTGGTTATTCCACATTGAGAAAATTGTTAGTCATGACAAACAAGCTGGTCTCGAAGTTAGCCTTGAAGTTAGCTAGTCATAGGTTTTAAAGTTTATCTTGAAGTTAGCCTTTGAGAGCAGCTTTTATAAAAAATGTACACCTGAGTTTAAGTTGACGTTTATGAATATTTTTATTATTCTAAGAAAAAATGTTATTAAAAAATGTTTTCTATTAATTACCCTTTGTAGACTATATGCTTGATCTATACACGAAATTTTATTTCACAACAGCATACTCATTCTACCTTGAGAAAATTGTTAACCTTGAGAAACAAGTAGGTGTGAAACTCAAACAACTCCCTGTTACCACTCTCGTCAATGTAGATAGAGGTCCAATGCTGGTCTGGTTTGTTTGCAGGATCAGTGTTTACGATAATTGCGCACGGTCGAGGTGCGTGTCTGGGTAGTTGATTAGAAGCACATACAAGTCGAAAACACATTCTTCTTATGGCTGGGGGTCGATTTCAAGCATCTCAACACATCGGCCGCATACATCTTTGTGGATTTTTTATCAGATGGGATTAATAGCAACGTCAACTAAACGTTTTAAAAAATTTCTAATCTGAAAATAAGAGTGACGTAATCTATTTTATTTTGAAATTTCATAGAGAGCATCACCATCAGCGAAATTTTGAGATACTACCATCTCATCGTCTTCACCCTGAACGATTATATTGTAACCTATAAAGCAAGCTAATAACCCTAATAGTTTATCAGACATTATTACATGGACACGAGGTTAGCTCTAAATTAAATGGTTTCAACGCTGCTCTGGGAATGCTGTACACACTTAAAACCTTTAAGTCTGCTCGCCGAAGTTGTACCGTATTCACTTTCTTCAATTTTTATCTGCACTCTGTTTCGAAGCTGTAATACGTTTTTCTAATACATAAACAGAATCTTCAATACTGTGATACGTGTAGCAGCAAAACACATTAGCTAGTTAGTTTCACCTCTATATTACTTTACATACAAGCCTGATCTTATCATAAATAAATACATCTGTCAAAAAAAAGCTGATTAAACATAACTCCACGGTCAGGTATAGCAAGCAACGCTTCCAATTATATCTCTTAGTCAACACAATAGGGCCTACAACTACATACAATCGACTAGCACTGCTTTAGCACGAGGATCAAACGAAAAAACACGCATGCACGCACGCACACAAGCTCGCACGTACGCTCGCACGTACGCACGCACGTGCGAGCGCTCGTACGTACGCCCGCACGCTCGCACGTACGCACGAACGTACGCACGCTCGCACGTACGCAAGCTCACACGTACGAGCGTTCGCACGCCCGTACGTACGCTCGCACGCACGCACGTATGCACACACACACACACACACGAGAGAGCGAAAACACGCTAAAGTGAAAAACTTGTAAACTTGCAAACATGAATCAAGACGGTTGGAGCACCGCTAGGAAAAAACAGGTTTATTAACAAAACCTAAGGAAAGCTTAACGTTTTGAAAATATATTATTATTATTATTATTATAAACAACAATACATCATTATTATTTAATAACATGCTTTATCGGTTTTCTTCTTCTTCTTGAACCGTGAGTCGTCCTCATCATCATCGTCATGATTTTGAGATTTGCCCTTCCCCCCTACCTCATCGCTCTTCTTTCTCTTCTGTGAATCATCATCTTGGATGTGAGATACACCCTGCTCAACCACGTTATTGCTTTCATCATTATCTTGAACGGTTATGTTGTAATAGTTTATTAACAAGTCAGTAAAATCTCTAATGTCCGCTGATGTTGGCTCATAAACAGGAGAATACATTATAGTAATGCTCACTCGATGACAGTTACACTTTAAAGGGCGAAACACACGAGAAACGAGAACGCAGCTAGCCTTGGGTCTTGTGCGCAAGCGTACTCGTCAATGTTAGGGTAGAATCGGATATCTTCGGGGATGTCTGAAGTATTGACCTAACCACACTCTAACATAGCCCCTGGGGGCATGTTTATAAATCTAAAGGCCTCTTTTATGGTCGAGGTATTTTCTCCTAAGACGCCGCGGCGTCTTAGGAGAAAAGGTTTGCTTTAAACGATCTTCATCGTATACTTTAACAGTAAACCTTTTTCAGATAGTTGATCACTCTATTAAAATGGAGCGTTAATAGTTTATAGAAGTACGGGTGTAAATAAAAAATACGCTACATAGCGATTGTGTTATAAACTAGTTAGTGGAGGTCGTTATTAATTCGTGTAGAAGTTGAATTTTATGTAAGTAGAAGGTTACAACAAATAATACAGGTCCACTTACACATTTTATATATATTGAAAACAATTACTTGAAATAAAACGGCGTATCAACTCTAATAATATTTTTTAGAAATTATTTATATTATATTGGTTTTTAGACTATTAAATTAAACAGAAGTTATATAATTACACGGTAATTAGTAAACGTGAGCAGTAATTTCTTACTACAAAATGTTATGGAATTTTAAACATTCCAAACACTTAATATGGTTTTTTATAAAAACACGTTGTGTGCCCGTATACGAATATTTTCAAACAATTTTATTTTAAGAGAAAGGTAAATGTATGTTGCTGCAAGTGCAATAAAGACAATGAGGTTGTATTTTTTACACTCTAATTATAGCTGGCTTTTACACAACTAGAAAGTTTTAGTTGACAAATAACACAAATGCAGTGACCATCACTCAAGTGCCTTAAAACGTTACAGAGCTGGTATGTGTTGTGTTAATCCTTTTATTTATTTACAGATTTTTAATTACAGTTAACATCTAAGCATTAAGTTTCTTTAAAATATTAAGGCGTACAACATTTTTTAACGGACGTATGGATATTATTTTCAATGCAGGTAAAACTATGTTTTTTAATAATCGTTTAAGAAAAGACAAACTGTTATGTAATTAACTTAATAAAATGTTTTTTTGTTTCATTACAACCGAATGACAGTAATTTTTATAGTTCACTGAGAATTTTTAATTACGATAATAAAAATAAGTGTTCTATAATTAAATTTTACTGTCATTCAAATTCCCAAGTATGATTAATCCTAATACAACTGCTATTTTACATCATTATTAGAAACGTTTTCTCCAATAATAATCTTTATACAATTTCTAACATTGTACGCGTGTGCAACATCCAGGGTTACAACCAAAAGGACCTTAATTAAGGTTGAAGATAATTACTAGAAATAACTCCAAGTCCAAGTCCTGCCCCAGGTCCAACCCTAAATACAGTTCTAAACCCTAGCTCCACCACCAAGACCCGACTCCAACCCTAGCTCCACCACCAAGGCCAAACTCTAAGACTTATCCTTAGACCAACCCTAAGCTCCAGTCCTTAATACAGTTCTAAGCCAAGACCAGCTCCCACCCCTGTCCTCACGTTAGCAAAAGCCCTAGCTGTCAAAAAAAGGCCCCCGAAAAGAAATAATTAGGGTTGAAAACACGGTGTCACGCGTGGATGTGTAAAAATAGGGATGAAAATCCTGTCTCACACGTGGATGTGTAAAATAATTAGGGTTGAAAATATGGTCTCACACGGGTATATAAAAATAAGGGTGGAAAATCCGGTCTCACACGTGGATGCGCGAAAATAAGGGTGGAAAATCCGGTCTCACACGTGGATGTGCGAAAATAAGGGTGGAAAATCCGGTCTCACACGTGGATGTGTAAAATAATTAGGGATGAAAATCCTGTCTCACACGTGGATATATAAAATAAGGGTGGAAAATACGGTCCCCACGTAAGCGAGCAAAAATAAGGGTGGAAAATCCGGTCTCACACGTAAGCGTGTAAAAATAATTAGGGATGAAAATCCTGTCTCACACGTGGATATATAAAATAAGGGTGGAAAATACGGTCCCCACGTAAGCGAGCAAAATAAGGGTGGAAAATCCGGTCTCACACGTAAGCGTGTAAAAATAAGGGTGGAAAATCCGGTCCCCACGTGGGCATATAAAAAAGTGAAAGGGCGGGCTTGTGACGTAAAAAGGAGGGTGGGGATAGTGTCCCCGTACTACTGTCGTCTTAATACTCGTACATAAAACCAGAAGTTTTCAAGTAATCTTCCTTAAATCCTAGATATTGCCTTATTACTCACTCATTTTACTTTTTATACCAGTTCGTATGTAATATCTTATCCTTACAGTGGTATACAATAGTAACGTCTTTGCTTATTAAAATGGAATAAATAAGAATGAAATTATATGGGTAGTCTACGGATTTTTAAGCTAATGCTTATAAATCCTTATAAGTTTATTTAAATGTTATTTTGTATAAAAGTGCTTAGCTAAGGTTCATTGTCCTTTTATGTGCATATTTATGAATTTTTTTGTATATACACTGACGGGCAAAAAAATCGGCATCCTTCAAGGTTTTACGAAAACACCGACACGTTTACTAATTCCTTTAGAAATACAAATTTTGTTGTAGCAATGCACATTCCCAATGAGAGGTATATGGAATGGAGAGAAAAGAGACAAGGTAAAGACAAAAATTTATTTAAGAATTATAGCCGAAACCGTGAGAAATTTAATTTTACTTAAAAATTACAAAAATTAAAGATAGCAACCTTTAATCAACTTTAAACTAAATGCTAATAATTTGTATGTCCTCCTCGAGCCTGTATTACACTGTTTAGTCGCCTTGGCATTGGGTTTACCAAAAGTAGAAGACCGACACCTCACCTTTCACTTTTGTGACGTCATTTGACCTTGGGGATTTCCCAGGGCCTGCCACGTGCCTGACCACTATTTGACCTTGAGAAAGTTGTTTACCTTGAGAAAGTTGTTTACCTTGAGAAAGTTGTTTGCTTTGAGAAAGTTGTTTATCTTGATAAAGTTGTTTACCTTGAGAAACAGGTTTGCCTTGAGAAACAGGTTTACCTTGAGAAACAGGTTTAGCTTGAGAAACAGGTTTACTTTGAGACCAGGGGCTACATAAAAAACTCAGGTATCACACTGACCTCAAATACACACAAAGAATAATTTGAAAAATCATAAAAAAAGAAAAATAAGTTAGGGCTGATTAGAAAGCATTTATGAATTCTACTTTCGATAAAAATTCGAATTTTTCAATTTAAGCAAATACTTATTCAATGTCGCACCCTATGAAGCTAATTTTAGAATATGATTTTTTCTGCTCTTATGCCGTTTTCTAGTTCATATTTTAAATATAATTATGTCTAAAGCGTAATGAAACATAAACATACTAACTTGAACTTTCAATTTTGTGCCGTATCATAGTAAGCATCCTGTATCCAAAAAGACTAATATATATATATATATATATATATATATATATATATATATATATATATATATATATATATATATATATATATATATATATATATATATATATATATATATATATATATATATATATATATATATATATATATATATATGTGACATTATAAAATTCTGTGATGAATTTAATTTTTATTATTTTTACATTTAATATTTGTGTATTGTGATATATTTAATTACTATTTCCCCCCGTTGCGGCATCATTAATTTATTAGAATGATTAATATTTAACATCTTTCATCCACGTTTGGGTTCCATAAATTATTGATATAATTTATACTTTGATTATATTCGATATTTAATAAAATTACCTCGACTAGCATACCAGGGGATAGAGTTCAAGATTAGTTCAGTATTAAAAGTATTAAACAATTACGTTAGGTTCTTTTGCAAAATAAAATGATTTATAATTTGAAAATAAAGTTGAAATTGTATAAAAATTCTTTTATTCAAACACCTTTTATCATATGTAATTACGCAACACGTTGCACGCATGCGGTTATTACCGAGTTGAATTTGTGCGCATATTGCACCATGGCCAAACAATGAAGAACATATAATTTAAGTAAGTATAGTTTGCTTTTTAATATGCACTTAATTTGCATTTACAATATTAATTTAAGTTCCAACACTTTCTCTTTGCGCTAACATGTAAGTTATTTTCATAATAATTGTTTAATTTTACATTTGTAAGTTCTATGAATCTCTTCTAATTTCGTCTTTTATTTTACAATTTTACATACACTTTATTTCACCTACATTAACTGATACAAATTATCTTCTTTTACTTTCAAAACAGAAGCAGATTATGCTACCATACTAGGATTTCCCTATTAAAATGGATAACATGAATTTTATTGAAGCAAATACATATTCTAACATTTCCGAAGATGATCGGAAACCACTAACATGAATATTTCAGTTATAAAGCCATGATTAAAATGTAATGCATGTGAAACATGAATTAAATAGCTAACAACACGCCGTATAACTACATATGTACTTAGTTTTATGTTAAGTTGAACTTGTGCAACTTGCGGTTTACATATATGTTTAATCAATTCCTTCGCAATGACTCCATGTTTAATGTACTTTTCATTCTGAGCTTATTTCTATATTACCATGATATTTATCATTGTAAATATCATTGCAATATATATATATATATATATATATATATATATATATATATATATATATATATATATATATATATATATATATATATATAGGGTGAATATTACTATTAAAAATGGTATTTTTGTATATTAACATGCTACAAGAGGGGCATATTTTGACGTCTTAATTTTATGTCAATACAATTTCTTAAGGGGCGGACGTGACACCAACATTTCAAATGGAATAATATCATTTTTGAGGGAAAAATTAATACCGTGGAATCAGTTATGTATTACTACAAAAATCATGAAATGTATTCCATTAGTTTTTACAATAACAACAAATTAGTTTCAAGCTTGAAATAAATAGTTTCCATGGAAACGTTGACACATGTTTACATTTATTACCTTGATTAAAAATGCTATATTAGCTTCTACTGCGTTGTAAAACCATTCAAAGTTGATGATTTTTGTCACTCACACCCCTTTCAAACATTGTCATACAATTTTAATCAAGACGTCAAAACACGAACCCGTGTAGCATGTAAATATCCTCAAATTCCATTTTTAATAGTCAAACGGTTTTCGAAATATCCCCATGTAACACTTTAAAGTTTACATTACATGATATTTCCACGAGTTTCGTGTATACCTCCAATTCTACTTTTCCGGGTGGATGTCCTCATGTATCGTTGAAGCTCTGATAGGAGCCTGTATTGTTTTGATAACGTTTCGGCAAAGTCATATTTAACATTCTCAGGTCGCTAATGGTTTTGTTCTGCACCTCGTTACTCGAACTGAACTGGTCTGTTGTAGGAAAAAAAAACTGGTTTGTTGTAGTGGTTTCCTAATTATATACTCATTTGATGGGTTTATCCACTTTCACTTCTCCGTTTTCACTTTTTGTCTTTCTAATACAGTGATATTATGTAAGTCAATATGAGCAACATATTGAAACTATTTTTAAATATATAGGGCGCTCCTAAAAAAGTGGCATATCAAAGTTATGTTTTTTAAATAACACACCCCGTATATTATCGCATTTTCGAATTTTACATCAAAAATAAGTAGCACTTTCATAAGGGTTCCCTATACTTGAAAATGTATCTTCTTGAATACACAGTGTTATTCTTTTTTCCAACTTATCAGGGGTGAGAGTCCCAAAAGCATTTCTGATTATTCTTTTCATGTCATCTGCAGTGGTGGGAGATGTGCTGTAATCTAAATTTTTGATATAGCCCCAAAAGAAGAAATCCATGGATGTTAGTTCAGGAGATCTAGGTGGCCAAGCAATGGGTCCACCTCCCCCAATCCACTTATCGGGAAACTTCCTATTTAAATATTCTCTAATAGCTTGAGAGATGTGCTGGTGCTCCATCTAATTGAAACCACATATTTTGGCTAATATTTAAAGGAATACTTTCTAAAAGTTCTCAAGTCTCTCTTTAAAAATCCAAGGAAATTTTGACCATTTAAATTGCCATCGAAAAAATACGGGCCAATAACATGATTGCCAACAATTCCACCATATACATTAATACTCCATCGATTTTGACTATGAAAAGTATTAAATAAATGGTTATTTTCGGTGTCGTAACAATGGAAATTGTGCCGATTCACTAATCCATTATTATGGAACGTTGACTTGTCGGTAAATAATACATTTTCAAAAAATTGTTCCTTGTGACTAACTTGATCAAGGAAAAATAAGGAATAATCAATACGTTTTTGAAAGTCTGTGCCATATAACCTTTGAAGTATTTGTACATGAAAAGGGTGGTATTTATGTTTCTATAAGATCCTCCACACACTAGGCTGATTAATTCCTTTTTCCCTTGCAATAACTCCTACTAGTATTATGGTTGTCAACAACGGAACCTGATACCAAAAACTCATCATTTGTAACAGGTTTCATTTTTAGTTGTTTTTGGTAAGCTACACCTCCTGTATCACGAAATGTTTGAAGTAACCTTTCAAAAACCTTTTTTATCGGGATTATACTCTTGAACCAAGTAAACAATTGTCATAGCGTTCACCAATGATTAAAATCATATCAATTCTTTCTTGTTATGAACAAACCATTATTAAATTGAAAATATTTCAACAACTTTAAAAGGACTCGAAAAAAATAACAATACACAATGACAAAAGTCACGCCCATATCAGAATTTGAACATTAACAAATGCGTTACGGGTGATTCCACAGCACACTACAAAACTTACTAGATTAGTCACATTAACATTATTTTTTAATATGAAAATTACAAAGATCTGAAATCTATCATGTACATATAAGATTGGTACCGAGATTTATACTTATTGGTAAAGAAAAATACTACTACATTAGCAAAAAGACATTAAGTAGGCATTTTTTGGGAGGAAATTTTAATCTACAAATGATACATAAACAGGCAAATTCCAAAAATTATTAACTAAGTTGAAAATTTGAACGTTTATGTATAGTAAACCCTTACAGAAGTTGAAAGATAATTAAATAAGCTAAACGATAAGCGTATAAAATATAGGGTGTTCTTTTTAAAATAAGCCGAATATTTCAGTATGAGTGTTCTACTAATTTTATTGAAAAATGAACACCCTGTAAAGAGGTGTTTACTATTCAGTCAATAGATAGACTAAGGGAACAGTATTTTACTTAACCCTAAGAGTACATTTGTTGCAGTTAATTTTATTAGGAAATATTTAATTTTTCCTAAAACCCTACATTTTTAGAAAAGTTGATATAACTTGAAACACCCTGTATATGTAAAATTCGATAATGCAATAATATACGGGGTGTGTCATTTAAAAAAACATAGTTTTGATACACCACTTCTTTTTGGAGCACCCTGTATATTTAAAAATATTTTTAAAATGTTGCTCATATTGACCTACATAATATTACTGTATTAGAAATTTACGATTATATGCCGCTTCGCAGTAGAACTCAATGGCGTCGGTCGTGATTCGCCCATATACTATACATATATATATATATATATATATATATATATATATATATATATATATATATATATATATATGTATACACAAAAAGAGAAGGTTTAATGTGTGTATCTGTGTATCAGTCTGTGGCATAGTAGCTCCCAGATGTATTAACCGATTTTAATTTATTTTTGTTTGTTTTAAGGATGGCTTAATCGAAAGTGTTCTTAGTTATGGCTCAAGATTATTTTTTTACTTTTTACCCGGACGATTGCTGGACTCCGCTCCGTGTCGGTCAGCATCTTTCTTCCTCGTCCCGAAATCTGACATTTTTTGTATTAATGAAATAAAAAACTATTTTCTCCAACCACCTAAATAAAACACTATATTGTGACAGTATTTCATACCCAAAGTAACTAATTTACCGGGATTCTTCGGCGTCTCCATGACAACTGTGCACAAATTAATTTACTTTTTGTCCTAGTGCAAAAAGTAGTTTGACCTTTACTAAATACCAACCTCCTGTGAATAACGTTCATGGCATGCCATTACTTCAATAAATACAATTTAAAAATGTTTGCATGTTCATCATAAACGTTTTCAGTCATAAATAAGTATTGGTATTTAATATAATTTTGCTTTTTACGTTCGTGTAAAGCAAGTATAAGTTGTTTTGAGTCAATCTCTTCTATGAACAGATATCAACATTTGATGTCGTCGGTGGCCCCATCTATCTTCACATTATTTCAATGTAGACATTAAAAGTACCTTCAGGACACGGTAGTCCTGAAAAATGACATTTTTTGTACTAATGAAACAAATAACTATTTTTTTACGCAATCACACCATTTCGTTTGTATTAGTTTTTCTTTCAATATTGCTTTGTTGTGAATGCTATTTAGTTTAAACATTTCATTCCTTCATAATCAGATCTAATTGTAAAGATATTAACCCTGAAACCCTGAACAGTCAATAGATAGTTTCAACTAATGTTTTTCAGAATTTGATGAGTGTGAAATTCCAAAATATTTTTCCAGTATAATGCATGAATTCATACTACACATTTTGAAAAGTATTAATTTGTTATAGCCCTTGTAATGAAGAACACGATTACAATTAAGTAATCGAAGAACGGGCTATTAAATGGACACATTGTGTTTATGCTACATAAAGGTGTTCCTTTCCAGTGTTTTGTGATTATGGTAGTTAGTGTTTTTAACAACTTTTGCATTCTGTTTTGCTTCATTTTTGTGCCTCCGAAGGAAAGAATTATTTATTTAAATATTGATTGATATTGTTAGTGAAAGTGGGTGTGAATGCTTTGTATAATGTTCAGAGATAAAGAAAGCTCAGATTTGTGGTGTTAAAATCTAGTACCTCTAGTGCCTGTCAGCACGAGAAAATATAAAACTGACAATAAGATCGAAAAATAAAATAAGTATTAAAATATTGCAACATAAATAACATCAATATCGTAGAAACTTTCTAAGCTTCAAAAGCAGATAAAAACCTAACCTTTAATTTTATTAAAACCAATTAGGAACTCTTCTAAATTGCTTTTATCCAAATATAATGCGTTTTACGCCGCAAATTTCTGAGATATAATAAAATTAATATCGAACTTGTGGTACTTTATAAAAGCAAACAAGCGGGTACTTTTACATGTATAAACAGTTCCAAATAAGCTTTTACGGTTTTGTGTTGATTAAAATTGTTAAGTAATTTTCGTTTTATCTAATTATCTTGGGGTGAAATGTATATTATTAGAGTTTATTTAGGGCTAAGGTAAATAAAATACAATATGTAGGAGAAAGAGAAGCATTTGTGGAAACGTAATCCCGTATGTTACGTCTTTTATGTGATGACGTTAAAAGCTTACATTATCCTTAATCAAGCATTTCCAACAGCAAGCGTAAGATGTCTCTAACCATAAGCAAGTGAATATTCGAAAAAGATAAATTTTTGAAAGCGCGGTTCGCTCACTTCGTGTTACGTATTTATTTAAGAAAATTAATTCAACAATTTTTTTGCAAAATTAAAGCTTATGAGTATAACAAATCACTTGCTCTGAAAAATTGCTTGCAAGACCTTTTCATTCTAATATTCTATTTTAGCCCGTTTTCGTAAAATTTATTATTGCGCGACGGCACATTACTGTTGTAATCGTACGTGTCTGCATCACGGTATAAAAAAATCAATTAATGCAAATACCCGACAGATTTTGAATTCAGGCCATAAATTAAAGCAGACAAAAATTAACAAACGAAAAGTGATGTACATAAATTCCGCGTTCTCATGATAAATACCGAATGTTAACTTGCGTAAAAATGTATAGGCTTTTAGTCAATAATCCAATAATATTTTAGTGTTCGTTACTAATTATAATCCTTGTGGAAAGTAAAAAATCTAATAAAAATGTTTAAAAGAGAATTAAAAAGTCCTACCTTGAAACTCCTTTCTTGCCGCTGAAACGGATGTGACGATGTTGGCCACATGACCAAGCACAGTTGCGAAGAGCATCAGCCCGAATAGTAACTGCAAGATAACAAATAAATATTCTCCCTTATTTCGAGGTCTCGGAAGATCTCCAATTGTAGTTAAAGCTAATGTACACCAGTAATAACTTTGTAAATATTGTTTCACAACGTCCGCATTTTCTGAATCACTATACACCCAATTTTTAGACCCGAATCCATTATTTTTATGAATTATATGGAACAAACAGCCGTTCCAATGAAATATAACTAAGAGGTAGTGAATTAAACTGGTCGACCTAAATAGGTTAGGATAATTCGTATGACGTTCCGTACGATCCATAAACGCCCAAAATCTATAAATTTTCACTAAACGAAACGACCTTAATATGGAATTAAAACCTATCGATAGGTAAAGGAAATCTAGAGGTAGTAGGCACAGACAGTCTATGTAAAATGTTGTGGAGTTCATATAATGTTGTCGAAGTTTCGTTGCATCCGTTTGCAATACTCCATCTTCTAAATAACCGGTACGAAAATGAAACATGATGTCCGCAAGGTACAAGAAATCGGAGAAATAATCCAAGCAGAACCACACTAATATTGTATCACCTAAAAATAATATAATTAGTAATAAAGTCCATTTTGCTAAAGGTATACTTACGATTTATTTCTTGAAATGCAAAACGATATATTATTACCCAAAAGTTGTAGAGAAATGCTAATGATACTACCATGGACCAATAATAACACAGACGTCCTGCTGGATCAAACACAAATGTCCATTTCGAACTGGCTCTGGAACGAGGATGGTACGAATCAGGTCTTCTAAATCCGTATCTACTACAAAAATATATTATTATAATAGCAATAAAGTAAACATTTATGTTTTATTTATATATTTCTAAGCTTAAAAATAAAAAGGCGGTTAGTCGTCCAATGTATTCAGGCAATTGTAAAGTTTTCGTATCTTTTTAATTCTTTCAATATGATGTAGTCATTTGCACATTGCTTTAAAACAAAATAATTTACTGATACGAGTGAATTCACAAAACAGTTAAATTTGTTCTAGTAGATCTATTGCGGAAAGTTGTACCAGATACAGTTATAATTGGCAGTTAAGTCATAAGTAAAATACTTTTCTTGTTAATTTATGTTGCATGGATAAATAAATTACGCGATGTTGTTTCAAACCATCCTGTATATTGAAACGCTTTGCATTTAGACTCTACTCCTTCCTAACTTACATGCAACATATGCATCGCAAAACAGTCTTAAATATTGTGAGATTTTGACGCACTGGTTATAGTATAGCTGTGATGTACTTGCGATGCACTTCTGATATGGAATGAATGTGTAACTGTAGCGTAGGATTTTATTTTTGGTGTAACTTGTACGTTTGGTCTAACTGTACGCCACTAGAATATACACATATATATATATATATATATATATATATATATATATATATATATATATATATATATATATATATACATATACAGGTATGAAAAAGTATTATCGCGGGTCTGACCTATAATAACTAAAACAAAGATAGTACACTCAGTTCACGTGCTAAGTGAGATGGAATACACAACAAAGTAAAAGTGCTGATGCCATACATGCGTCTTTTGAGTAGGTTAGTATAAATGACACATTTAATTGCTACTGTCAACGAGAATTGAAAATCAGTGTTTTTGCAAGTCCGATACAATACCCATGTATCCTACTGAAGAAAAAATACAGGTTATTAGGTGGTATTATTCAGGAAGCACTGCACAAGAAATAATGGGTAGGTTTACTTTTTCTTTTGAAAACAGCCCAATTCCATCAGAAAGTATGTAGTTTAGTAGAAACTAATTTCCCGTGCAATAGTACAAACATTGCTGGAGAAATGAATATTGAACCAAGAACAGTTCGCAATGTCTTGAAAAGGAATAAATACCGTTGCTATAAGTTGCAAACTACACCAGAAATTTTTCCAGAAGATCATCAAAAGCGTATAGAATTTTGTGAAGATATGATGAATCAGGCTAATGAAAACGAAAGATATATTGAAAATATTTTGTTTACCGACGAATATTCTTTTAACTTACATGGCCATCACAATCCGTCTGTCGCGGTTGGTTACTCTCTGGAAAACAAACACAGTATTCCTTACACAATCACAATAAACGTCGATGTTTGAGGTATTATCATTTAATGTTTAAGTGTAAAGTTTCAAAGAACACGTGACTTTTCAACATCATCATAATTGCTTTGGTTTCGTTAGAAATATTGAGGCTAGATTAAAGGAGACTTAAGTAGTTCATATTTTGTGCTTATATGCAAATATGGGTAAAGTTATGTCTCCCTCACTTATATAATGCTTATTGGGTTTTTTTTAGCTTATTATAAGTAATAATGTTTTTCCATACCTATATATGTGCAGGGTTTTCCACCGTAGGCGTTCGTTTGAAGTTTATGTGGTTCGAACAAATTTAGAAATCTGAATTTTTGGACTTAAGGGTTATTTAAGATTCTCTTTCATTCTAAAATATTTTCAAGGTCATGTTATTTCCGGTTATACCGGAAGTCGCCACTAACTTCCTTATTTTAAATGGAACACCCTGTAAATTATTTTATTTTTGGATTCTTGGCAAAATTTTAGGATAAGTCTTATAAGGGTTTCCTATACCTTTTTTCAACTGTTTCTTAGATATTTTGATTTCTCAAAAATTTTGAAAGATGTAACCCTATTTTCAACACTGCTTGTCTTACTTATTTTTGACTGATGGAAAGTGCTTCTGGAGTAGACAGAAGCATAAAAACTATACTTTTGAAACACTCATTGACAATTGATTTATTGCATACCTGGTGTTCAAAATTTGATGAACTATTAAACAATTTTCAAAGTTGAAAAACTTTGTTAATTCAAACGTGACACCCTGTATATTATTGGATGAATAGATGCAGCATTTAGTTATGCATCGTTTGGCTATAACATTACCTATACCTATTATCGACAATTTTCTTGTTAATTAATATTTTCTACTTTAATGTGATTTTTGACAGAAACTGAAATGTTTTTCAAAAATAAAATGAACTTAATTCAAACTACACCAATTCTATTTTATTAAAACAATGAAATAAAACAAGAAGATAACAAAATTGAGAGCATAATAACAAATGAAAAACATAAAACAATTATTTGAACATAACTAGAAGAAAAGTGATAAAAAAGATAAAATGAATCATTACAAATGTTCCACATGACCGCCAATTTGACTTTTTATAACTCTATCATATACTCCTTGCGAAATAGATCGCCGAATTTCGTGTGGACACATACTATTGAATGCATTGTGAACACGATTTAGCAATTCCTCTCTAGTTTTAACTGGCCTAGAGTACACTAATTCTTTTATACGACCCCATAGGTAAAAGTTCAGGGGCGTCAAATCGGGTGATCTCGGTGGCTAGTTCCAAGGTCCTTGTGGGCCAATCCACCGATCTTCAAACATCAATGTCAACTGTTGGTGTACAGCTATAGTGGAATGTGCGGTAGGACCATCCAGCTGATACCAACTGTTTGCCCTGTTACATGCAGGTAGAGTATTTAGAAAACCCATAACAAATCCAGGGAGAATTTCAACATATCTCGCCCCATTCAAATTTTCATCGCACACTTGATATGCCACTCTATTATCCATAACTAAACAAAAAACGTTAAAACTAAATTGGAACTGGTAATTACGTTCTCTTGTTACATGAGTATTATCTTGTGCCCAGTAGTGATTATTTCGGCGATTGAAAATGTTCCACATGACCGCCAATTTGATTTAAGCATTTTATAACTCGTATAACTCCGTATTGTTTATAAAAGCCGATAAAATTCCAAAACTGCAATCTCGTGAGCCTTGATTTTGACACGAATTAAAACATTGTTGTTGATTTAATGTCAAATCAGTACAATTTAAGTGATTTTGTAATTTTTGAAGTATTTTTTTTTAAGTGCTGTTTATAATGGAATGTATTCAAGAATATTCTAACAATGATTTATTAAATTTGTTTTACACGCATGGTGAATGTGGATGAATTGTTAGGCGAACATGCAGGTTGTTTAACGAACGGTATCCACACCTACCATTAATGACACCTGCAAAATTTGCAAGAATTGAAGGTCGATTTATTGTAACTGGAAGTACAAGGGCAACTCGAACGCATTTAAAGCCAGTAATAGATAATGAAGTTAACGAGGTGAACGTGTTAGCTTATTTTCACGCTTATCCACGAACTTCAATTACAGAAGCTGCACTGGATTTGGATATTTCACAAACATCAATCCACAGAATATTAAAGAAGTATAAAATGCATCCTTTTTCGGTAATAACTGTGCAAGGATTACATCTTGGTGATCAGGCACGACGAGTTAACTTTTGTGAATTTATTCTTGTACAAATGACCGAATATCCGAGATTTCTTCACAACATTATTTGGACCGATGAATCAAAATTCAGTAGAGAAGGAATTTTCAATCGCCGAAATAATCACTACTGGGCACAAGATAATCCTCATGTAACAAGAGAACGTAATTACCAGTTCCAATTTAGTTTTAACGTTTTTTGTTTAGTTATGGATAATAGAGTGGCATATCAAGTGTACGATGAAAATTTGAATGGGGCGAGATATGTTGAAATTCTCCCTGGATTTGTTATGGATTTTCTAAATACTCTACCTGAATGTAACAGGGCAAACAGTTGGTATCAGCTGGATGGTGCTCCCGCACATTCCACTATAGCTGTACACCAACAGTTGACATTGATGTTTGAAGATCGGTGGATTGGCCCACAAGGACCTTGGAACTAGCCACCGAGATCACCCGATTTGACGCCCCTGAACTTTTACCTCTGGGGTCGTATAAAAGAATTAGTGTACTCTAGGCCAGTTAAAACTAGAGAGGAATTGCTAAATCGTGTTCACAATGCATTCAATAGTATGTGTCCACACGAAATTCGGCGATCTATTTCGCAAGGAGTATAAAAAGTCAAATTGGCGGCCATGTGGAACATTTGTAATGATACATTTTATCTTTTTTATCACTTTTCTTCTAGTTATGTTCAAATAATTGTTTTATGTTTTTCATTTGTTATTATGCTCTCAATTTTGTTATCTTCTTCCTTTATTTCATTATTTTAATAAAATAGAATTTGTGTAGTTTGAATTAAGTTGATTTCATTTTTAAAAAACATTTCAGTTTCTGTCAAAAATCACATTAAAGTAGAAAATATTAATTAACAAGAAAATTGTTGATAATAGGTATAGGTAATGTTATAGCGAAACGATGCATAACTAAATGCTGCATCTATTCATCCAATAATATACAGGGTGTCAAATTTGAATTAACAAAGTTTTTCAACTTTGAAAATTGTTTAATAGTTTATCAAATTTTGAACACCATGTATGCAATAAAGCAATTGCCAATGAGTATTTCAAAAGTATAGTTCTTATGCTTCAGTTTACTCCAGAAGCACTTTCCATCAGTCAAAAATAAGTAAGACAAGCAGTGTTGAAAATAAGGTTACATCTTTCAAAATTTTTGAAAAATCAAGATATCTAAGAAACAGTTGAAAAAAGGTATAGGAAACCCTTATAAGACATCCTAAAATTTTGTCAAGAATCCAAAAATAAAATAATACACAGAGTGTTCCATTTAAAATAAGGATGTTAGTGGCGACTTCCGGTATAACCGGAAGTAACATGACTGAAAATATTTTAGAATGAAAGAGAATCTTAAATAACCCTTAAGTCCAAAAATTCAGATTTCTAAATTGTTTCTAACCACATAAACTGCTAACGAACGCCTACCGTGGAAAACCCTGTATATATATATATATATATATATATATATATATATATATATATATATATATATATATATATATATATATATATAAGTCCGCGGGCCAAAGAATGCCTCGTGTCGCGCATTACCAGTGGCGTTTTCAATTATTCGACACCAAACCACAAGAAATTTTAAAACATTTTATTTATTTGAATTACATATGCACAGTAATAGTTTAAACATTTATAAAATAAAAAAATAACCATGAATTTTATATTTGAATTACAAATGAACACAACAGTTTAATCGTTTATGAAAATTAAAAAAGTATAAGTGCGATTTTTAATTATAGAAACAGAATAGGCTGTATTTTAAGAGTATTATTCTGGATTTAAAAAAATTATGATATTTCTTAGGTAATCAATTTTTATATTTCCATACACTTTGGGGAAAAGTTACTCAAACGGCGATAATTACCAACTATAATAACTACTTATTTATTTTACTATGTATTGTAAAAGTATTTGTTGTTTGTGCATATTTGTGTAATAAATTTGAGTATTATGAGCTTTAAAATTCACATAGGACACAAAATGGTTCACTGTCGTTTTGTTGCAATAATTGTAATAAAGTTAAATTAACAAGTACGTATGTAAATTAATAACAAAAATAAATAATTAATTAGTGTAATACATGATAATAAACGGAACGTGCTTTTGGTGGCGACGCTACTGACATGCCGCGCTTAAGAGACTTGAAGTTGGACGAATGCGCATCCAACGTTCAGGCATTCTATGGCGCGACTGTAAATATATATATATATATATATATATATATATATATATATATATATATATATATATATATATATATATTCTACTTGTATAAATGAGTCACAACGCAAAATTTTAGGTATGACTCAAAGGCAAATAGTATTGATGGCCCGGTATTTGTGTTGGTTCCGTTTCAGATTTTCGGTTAGGTAAAAGTACGTTACATTTAAACCCTTTGAGAGTGGTTGATTTAGTTTGGCGGGACAGATTTTGACAACATTGGCAAGATTGACGTGAGAATCTTAAAAGCGGAAAAGTCAAGAAAGATTTTGTTAGCGAACCCTTAGCTAGAACAGTTGCGCGCGTGCGTTTATTTCCTAAAGAGAACGCAACGATCTGTACTAATTTATGTTGTAACACTCAGTGGTGTAGTAACAATCTCGTTTGGTTAAAGCCATCCCATCTCTGGCAATGCCATATTATAAACTATTAGAAGTGATTTTATTGGTCATTGAAAGCTAAGATTTTTACAAAAATTTAATCAAAGTGTTTATGCAGATTTGAAACAAATATTCATCGTTATACTAGGAACAAGTGTTGTGTGCAAAATCCACGCTCAGACTGCAGTAAATAATTATTATTACTGAATAAAATGTGTGTAGTGTTGATCGGAACATCGGAATAAAACAAATTTAGTATGTAGACTATTAGAAATTTCAAAACATCATGTATACGAGCATGTTGAGGACAACCATTTACCGTTATACCGGTAAAGTGAGGCCTAATGGTTAACGTTGAAAAACCGGTCGTGCGCGTGTGTACCCAAATGATTAATTAAAGTAATACACTCTCATTAATCAGGACGGCAATTAGGAATACCAAGAATTATAATTAACTAACATTTCCCTTGGTGGTGTATAGCTTTGTATAATGTATAATGCCATGGATCGGTGTGGACGAGCGTTATCGTGCAAAAAAAGTAAACCAGAATGCACATCAGTATGAAACTCTGGCACAATGTTGTTGATTACCTGATTCAAGTATACTTCTGAATGCATATTTCCCGGAATAACCAGCCAGTCGGTACTGCCATCATAACAAATGCCTCCCCATACACAAACAGTGCCTCCTCTGAAAGGGTGAACTTCTTGTACTGCACCGACGGTTGTGTCCAGACACGCGTTCGACGACTATCCGGAAAGCGACCATATCTCGATTCATCAGTGAACAGTACCAACTTCCACTATTCTGTCCAATTGAAACGCTCTCTTGCCCATTCTAATCTCTGTCGCCTATGTTCGCGAGTCAATGGTACACCTCTAAAAATTCGTATAGAATGTAAATTGACATCCCATAAACGTCTTCTGACAGTTTCAGCTGATATTAGTGTTCCTGTGGCTTCTGCGAGCCTCCTACTCAACATTCGACATGTGCTCTAAGGTTCTCGGCGTGCAGAAATGGTGACATATCGATCTTCAGCAGGGGTTGTTAGCGATGGGCGCCCAATTTTAAGTCTTTCTTCAACAGATCCAGTTTCTTGGAAACTGTTAAAAAGTCTAGAAATGACATTTTGGCTAACTTGAAAAAAAGTTACTACGTCACTATGTTGACTACCCTGTAGCAAACCAATTGCTCTATTTGCTTCGTCAGGTATTAATTTACGTCTAGGCATTAGGAGTTAGCAACACACAAAGTTTTGATACCAAATTTGCACAATAAGCCAACAAATTGACAAGTAAGCCAAACAAACAATTGATATGTTAGAACGGGTTAGAAAGAGACTCTACACAGCCCTCCACTTGCAATATAATGCTATACTTATGCGTATGGTATAAGTATGATAACTAGCAAGTTTAATAAAGTGTCAAACATGAAAAAAATTTGAAAATTAAAAAAATGTGTAGATTTTCAGATATATGTTTGACTTAAGTGGAGCAGTTTGGTAAATTTTCGTTATCATGATGGTTACGATTGGCATAAAGATTTATCTTGGATAAGCGGATTAAGAAACTTAATTGCTTTGTTTCGATGATATAATTCAATTAAACAATATGACCTTAGTTGCAGCAACTGTTTATCCTAGATTTTGTTTTTCCTGTGACGCAGCTAAAAAGACAAAACAAAATTACAATTTAAATACATATTGTAATGATAAAAATTGCAACTATTGTTGTGGAGAAAATATAATTTACAGACTATGCACAGATCGTTACGCTTGTTTCAATTTTGAGATAGGAATTACAAATATACAAGGTGTAATCGAATGGTAACTTATGTGCTTCAAAAACTTTGGGAGATTTTGTTCTTAACACTATTTGTACTTAAATATTTTCAAAATTGAATTGACGTGTACGTGTTTGTTGTTAATTAGTTAATTAAGAATTGAGATAGAGACCAAAAATCGAAGAGTGTATCTATGTCGTCTTTTAGAGTTTACTTCGGTTCATACCCGGAGGGAAATATTGAAATTTTACTCCCTACGGTATTTGTGAGAAGGGTAGGGGAAGAAAATAATTTTCAAACTCGAATATCTTGGCACAAGTAATGCGTTGTTTTTGAAGTAGAAATGATAAAATTCCCATGCGTCACTAAATATATAAAAGAGGAAATCAACGAGAATAAAATGTCCTTGTATCATCTCCTATCATTACTATTAGTTATAAAAAACAAATCGTCTTATCAAATCGAGAGTATTTTACATTTGTCAATACAACATTCGACGATTTTGTACCTTATGTAAGTAGTTATTTCAAGGATTGTAACGTTTTTATTTTGAGTCCACCTTTATGCACAATATAAAAGTCCTTCGTAACCGAACTTAGTTTTTATTTGACAATTGTCGACTAGCATACTTATTTTAAATAGGGCTTGAAAGATAATCGAGAAATTAGTTCTTAGTAGCGCAAAAGTATTGGTACGATTTGAAGTGTTTTATCGTTTGCGTCAGTATTTATTAATTTTCGCTTGCATTGAAAGCAAAGGTCTTTGATATTGAACTTTGTTTATTGCATCTGCAAGTTTAAAATAAACTATGATATCATATCGTTACGTTTGTAAATAATTCGTTACCTTTGCCATTAAGCATATTATATAATAATAAATTTTATGCAATACTATACTATACAGTTCGATCACATTAACACTCAAGTTTTTTGAGTTCTTGAAAATATAGCCAACTTAAAATTAAGTAAAATTTAAATTTTGTGTATTTGTTATGTACAATCCTAAATACACTGGTAATTTGAAACAATTCTAGGCTTGCCGTAATGTTTTGATTAATACGATTGATACTACCTCGGGAAAAATGAGACTTTATTGTTTGTGTGAAACAAACATGCAATTCGGGCAATGAAACATTTGGTTTAAATCATACTGAGATTGTCGCATTGTTAGCTGATAAATTTGATCAGTTTCAAATACAGAACAAAATTAGGTCCCAATTTTCGCAGCTATCTCCAGTCTTGTCTAGTGGTAATTTGCAATCAACTGACGTCGTTGAACATAAAAATTCAAAACATTTCGTAGATCAGTTGCAAGAAATTCTGTTCTCAAAATTTTAGTCAAAAAACTATAAATTAGTAGTCACATTTTGGACTCGTTTGTGTAACTTGTCTATTAAAATCCGTACGGTAACATCGAAAATTACCAATGTTTAGTTGGCTGTTTAACAGGAGAACCATTGAATATTGTTAACCCTAGAATTTTCGTAAAATTTACGAACGCGATCTGGTAAATTATGATTTGGCAACTGTGCATTATTCGCACGACCTTGTGTGCTCGTCTAGCTTCATTAAACCGTTCGAAAACTAGTTTCCTCAGTCTGTGCCGGCAAATAGGTCTGTGCGTACTTGTGATATCGGCGTCGTTTCGTAGTTTTTACGAATGGTTAGTGTTTACGTTATTATTAATATGACCACGGTTTTCACTCAGTTTCGTAAATAAACTTCATTAGGCAGTCCGACAAGCAGTTTTCGGAGTCTGTAGTATCAAACACGTTAGTGTTTTATTTGATTTCATCACAATTCAGTAAATTCAGCGTAAGGGTAGTATTTATATTACAAGAATTGTGAATATTCCTAACGTATTGTCCCTTAGCATAGCTGTATTTATGATAAAATGGCTAAACGACCACGTTGGGAAGATATAAGGCCGTTGATCCAGAAAGAGTTAGAAACGCAGGCCTAGTAGGATTTAGCAGATCCTCCGATTACGAAGATGTAGGCCAAGATGATGGTTCAGAAGATGAAGATAACTTAGAGAATGACCTTAGCCCATCTGAATCAGAATAATAACCCAATGTGTCCGATCTAGAAAGCAGCGATTCTGATCAAAATTTTCGTCAACTACGAACAAGTTACAAAAAAAGATTACCATTAACTTTGATTCAAGGATTAAAAACACTAAAAAGAAATGCTGTGGACGAAACACCAGAGGAAACTGAAGATTTGGAAGCATCAGATAATGATCAGGGTGAGGTAGAAGCACCAGTCGAAACTCAAGATTTGGAAGCATTAGAGGATGATCAAAAAGAGGTAGAAGCACTAATGGAATCTGAATCTATGGAAATGTTAGCAAATGAACAAAGTGACAAAGAAAACGATCATGACTTAGAAAATCAACAAAGCGGTGTCGGGGGGATCTAATAAATAAAAATCTGAAAAAAAACTTGCCACGATCTCTCAAGGGTAAAAAGGGACACCGCTGGTGTACTACAGCTGCTTCTGGGTGTGAAAGGATAGCCAAACGGAATATAGTATATGTAAGACAAGGACCTTCCGGAACCACACTTGAAGCTCAGACACCATTAGATGTTTTTCATTGTTTGCTTTTTTGAAAAAATTTATGAACTCGGCCTTCTAGTTCAACCGTTCAACTTATTGCATTGACATCCGGTCGGTCCAACCTGGTAACTGCGTATTAAGCTTAAATTACCTTAGCAATCGCATTCTACTCCAATTTCTGGATTAGGTGAGATCGCTACGTAACCTTCGTGTACTGTCACCTCGGTAATTTGCCCTAATGGCTCACAAACGACAAATTTCGGATTTAAATTTTTGGTATGAGATAAGTGGGATAATTTTTCTAATGATACGGTCAATCCTGAGATTTTCGTCACTCGTGGAATCATATTGGCTAATTGCCTCTGACGTCAATCCCGTTCTTTCTTTCAATAGAGTTTTATGAAAATTTGCAAAACGTGAACATGTACATTGAGGTAGTAGATTCCAAACCCTTAGTAGGACCTGTAGTGGTACTTTCTAAATCCTTCTTTAAAGAATCATTGTACAGGGAAGCTTCTGGTCAGTTAATTGTCGCGTTCCCATTTAAATTTGTCGAGCGTATGTTTAAGGTTCCATTGGTATCGCAAATTGCGCCTTCGTAAGTTAGTGAAACGCTTCGTACTGCAACCGTACTTAAAGTTATTGTACGTAGAATTAATTCGCAATTATTTAGTGTCTGGTCACATAACGGAAATGACTACAGACCTTAACAAAAAAGATTCATATTTCGTTTGACGCTTCAGTCGTAACTTAAAAAAAATTATTTCGTAAAATTGCAACCACAATTTAGAAACAAAAGTAAGCTGTTTCCTTATAGCGGTATTAAAACACTATACTGCTTTCTTATTTCCTTAAAAGTATTGCATTAAAAGGCTCCGTACTTACATGTACTAAAAATAAATATATTAGCTTCGTCTTAAAACGAACTGCAGCATGAGAATTTCATTTCCCATTCATAAGATAAACATACAGTAAAGGTAATTTCCATTTGTCTTCAACGTACAAATAAATGAAATTTAGACCATATATCCAGGTAACGTAGTTTTTATAATATAAACGTACGGTAATGTAAGAAAGATAATTTTCGTTTGTTCTCCACACACAAATAATGGGAATGTAGAACAAACTAGAAACGCAGGCTTTGAATGACAAAAGCAGATATATATTGACAGCATGCGTTATTGATACAAAACCAAAGTATCTCCATTTAAAATTCTTGAAGATGACATTGCACCATCATGCGCCATTTTATGCAAATGAACATCGTGACGTCACACTCCACGCCTTTGCATATTGCAACGATACGAAATTCAATTAACTTCAGAGCTTTTCCTTAACACAACCGGTTTTTCTTAATGTAGAGGCGTGCCGTTGTTCCCTATTAAACATAATATATACAACAATGTAATTAAAACCCTTACATACTTATACAAGGGTAGCAAAACTTAAAAACGTAACGTACTGAACGGTAGAAGAAACGGAAATGCTTTAAGTGGGTTCTGTTCACATTTGCGCACAAAACATAGACCATAACATATGTACAGGGACGTTCGTAATTATGTGCACTAAAGTGAAAATATTAACCTATACCAAAATGTAATTATTGAAAGAAAAACGATACCAACATAATGTAAATATATTTATCAATAATAATACAAATTCAAAACTTAAATAAAGGTAACGATAGACAAGAATTGGCATGTTACACATTATAGGCAGTTGTCAAATTTACGTGTCATACATATTAAAGTTACCGTTATCATATTGGAACTACCACTTCAATAAATTAGTACCTTTTTATACAAGATCATCCGTACTGGAATTTTCCTGAACGTTAGCTTATTAGCATGTTTACCGCTTACCACTTACAGCGTTATGCGCTATTTTTCGACTTCTCTAAAGTAGATAATAGCACAGGATTAACTTAAATGATGATTCGTATATGTAGATTTTCGTTGTATACGTTACATTCAGGGATTATTTCGATAGCTGCTAAATTTGAGTTCTGTTTTGAGCATTAAAAATATAAATGTGTCAGCTTTGCATAAGTTACGTACCTTCTTGGGTTTCTTTATACTTATACAGTGCTTGTCTATTTTACCTTACCAATTTAATAAAAATTATTTGGGGGCATCTGGGTAAGACAGGATTTGCGCAGATCAATTTATGTTTGTTTTATGTTTAAATCGTAATAAATGTATGTTTCCTCATGTTCATATGTGTTATTGCCTTGTATATTTATTAATCTGCCTTTCTCAAATCAGCGTTCGTTTCTTTATTTTAAATGTGACCATGGGTTTACTGTGCCTTTGTTGTTTTCTTGGATTGAGGGTTTACAAGAGCAAACCAAACGATGCCCTTTTTAAAGTTTTATTTTATTTCTACGCCAACGACGGGCCCACGCATCCGAGTACTTTCCAAGGAGACTGATATACCGACCATCTTAAAAGGGGCCACGGCACACCTCCCTACTAAGGCATCAGGGACACTACTGATTTGAATGAAAACAGCTAGCTTTA
>JARFJB010002353.1:9737500-9895000 GCA_036346205.1 Vesta saturnalis
ACGCACACTCACACGCACACGCACACGCACATGCACACGCACACGCACACGCACACGCACACGCACATGGTTTTCATTCCCACTGATGAAGGCTGATGTGCTCAAGTCAGACCACCATTTTCTGCACCCTGGTGGGTGTAAAGGAGACTTGCATAATTTAACTGTGGAAGCTCCAAAGCCTAATTACCAGTGTTAATACCTTGTTAAGGTGTGAGGTAGACTTGCACAACTTGAGTGGATCCAGCTTTACGTGAAGCTGCTGTTTAAATTACTTTCTCCGGGAACTTGACCTCATTCGTACGCGGGGTTTGTCACTGAAACTGCTTCGTTACTTCCGTCCTATTCTTTATGCAGTATGTTAAAATAATACAGTACAATTTAGCAAATGCCAGCTGCAATGTGATATTTCAAATACGAAACTAGATTAGATTAATCAAAAAGATAGTTGTAAGATTGTTGTATTTTATCAGCGTTAAAACGTTCAGTAACAAATACTTATAATATTTAGTTTTAGCGTTCACATACTATAAAAAATACATATTCTAATACGAATACAAATTTCATCTAACGCAATCCCAGAATTTCTTGAGGGATAAATAATACTACACAATAAACCAAAAGACCGCATTGCAGGGATATGCCACGACCAGCGAAATGTGGTAGTTTCACCTATTTCAGTTACAACAAATCAATTTATTCTGTGTCAATTACATTAACATTACGTAAATGCATTAGATTTTAAAATTGTTTTAGTTACTTCAGTTCCAAGCAAATAAACAACCGACCGGAAAACGTCTTATTGAATAAATCAGCACTTTCATTATTTACAAATGCTCTGTAGACTAAAATTGGATCTACAATATTTTGCTACAATATAAATATCTCTTAGTCTAGATATAAAACACCAAATTAAATCCACAAGACCGATCAATGAACCATGTGACGCAAAGCTTTTGTGTGACGTTTACAATTTTACAAACTCGAATAAATTTTGTGTTCGATAGATTTGTCTCAATCAAGCTTGATTATTAGAAAAAAAGTTTCTACCTCAAAGTTTAACGTAACGTTGTGTATAATAATAATTCTATAAAGAGAAAGAAAGAGAATTCTATTCAATATTGGAACTGAATCAATTTTTAGAGCCCTCTGCGAAAAATGCGATTGTATTCGAAAGGGGATGACAAAAAATTGTCTAAGAGAAAAGAGTTTTAAAAGTGTTAAACATCTTGACTTACAATCTATTTTAATCTAATATCTTTCTAACAAAGTAAATCAAGTTGACGTTTCGTTAGATTCCCAGTTGAGTTTCGTAGTTATCTTCGAACTTTAAATACAAGAATTATATTCAGAGGGATGGCTGCTAGTGACAGAAACATTAAAGGTAGAATATTAATAAAAATGGCAAAGGGTAGTGTTTTAATTTATGAAAAACTGCCATTCGAATAATATACGATTTTCCCTCCTTTTCGGTGTATTCCTTCAATGAAAATTCTGAAGCGTTCGAATTTCAATACTTTTACTTTTGGATTTGACACGTTTCAAGTTTCTCTAATATTAATAAGTATTCTATCATAAATAATTGAATATGCTTTAGTGCACAGCTTGATTTTCGTTTTAATCTTTTATTTGCTCAATTTTTGAACAGCTGAATACTAAAATTATTTCTGTGGTTGCTTTTATATATTCTTAAAATCTAATTTGATGATTCATTGCTTCATTATTTTGTTTATTTTACATTCAAATATCATGGAAAAAAATGTAAGGTGTTTCTAGTCAAAATTTTACGGTCTAACTTTACCTAAACTAGAATTATTTCTAGATCAGGATTAGGTGCAAAATATAAACAAAATGTTATTTATGTTATTGAACTGTAGTGAATGTATCCAGTTTTAAACTTGACAGACGCGCACTTCCGTGCGCACCGACATAAACGCATAGTTCAACATTAACATAGTTTAATTGTGGTCTTTGCGGAAAAGCTTTTTTGTATTATCAAACAAAGATGTCATGAATCGGAAAAATTCCCAAATTTACATAGGCTACGTCAGTGAATCAAAAGTCTAAACATCGTTTTATGTAAAAAACCTAAATTAAAACTACTCACTTACTTCTTTTAACCACTTGCCTGGATAAGAAGGTTTACAAATAAACCTCTAATGTTTACTTACGCTTCAGCGGAGTAGAGTGTGTAACGTGCGTAACCTTCCTGACATTTTCTTTATATTCGTCGTTTGTGTTAGTGCGTTTCTGAAGTTGGGTAAACCGGACAGTTGTTGGCCACCGGATAGTGATTGACCACTTTACTCTCATATCTTAAGGATCTTCTTCAATTTTTACTATTTTACGAGATAGACCAGCAAGACGGCAACCTTGGCGGTACATTTGTTATGACTGCTTCAATCGTTATTGATATGCGTTGAATGACAACAACATTTTAGTGATTTAAGATACGTCTTATGAAATTTATAGTGACACCACTTAGACCTGAGCACGTTTCCAGACGCACAAAAAATAATTTGATGATTTTCATGGTTAACGTTCTATTTAAACAGAATACCTTTTAGGTTAAGACGTTTTCTCCTTTTTCACTGGCCAATAACTATACGATAAAATCTATCTGACCATGTTGACCAATGACTATGTATTTAGTTTTTTGTCTACGTGTGTTTGTTCCAAAAATATCATTGACCAATAATTGTACTTCATCTATGCTAATCACGGTATCCACCACAACCAGCATCTGTAATCACATTTTGCCTCTTTTGGGGGGATTTTCTGGATTTCAAACTACTTGTCGACTGCGAAAATAAATGAAAAATTAAAAAAAAAATAGCTTATACGTAGGTAATCTATCTATATTTTGCTTTCAGAAAAATTTAATGTACCCGAGGGAGCTAAGTAAACAAAGAACTATAGCGAACAAGATGTGAAAGATGTCGTGAAGGTTATCGATGGCGGTATGGGTTAGCGCTCTGTTTCTCTAAAATTTAAAGACCCTAGATCGACTTTGGAATTTAGGCAAAGCAGCAATTTCCATAAAAAAGTTACCCAAGGCCTCTCCTCCCATCGGGTGAAGAAAAATTACTAAAATAATGGATAATTTCATCTCAAAAGACAGGTTTCCACATGGGACTTGAAGATGATCAATTATCCGTTAAGAAAGATTTAGACAACCAACCCCGACAGAATCCTTTCAAACAGTGTAAACCTGGACAGGGTTGGTTTACAACCTTTTTGCAAAGACATCCAAACACCACCCTAAGAACCTCGGACGGAATTTCTGTCTAACGCACTGTTATTTCCGAGGCAGATGTGAGAAAATGGTTTCTAAAAATTGAGAAATTTGATCTAGTAAAATCAGAACCTTCTACATGCGCTGTTGCAAATAGTGATAAATCGGACGGATGTAGAATTTTACCTTTAGACCTACATATACATATATTGGTATAGAAGATAATGCAACGACTTATTAGTTTACAATGTTTGGCGTTTGACAAGTGTGCATTGCTGTTTGTGCGTGTGTGTGCGTGTGTGGTGTGTGTGGTGTGTGGTGTGTGCGTGGTGCGTGTGTGCTGTGTGTCGTGTGTGTGGTGTGGTGTGTGTGGTGGTGTGTGTGTGTGTGTGTGTCGTGTGCGTGTGCGTGTCGTGTGCGTGTGCGTGTGTGTGCGTGTGTGGTGTCGTGTGGTGTGGTGTGCGTGTGCGTGTGCGTGCGTGTTGTGCGTGTGCGTGTGTCGTGTGCGTGTGCGTGTGCGTGCGTGTGTGTCGTGTGTCGTGTGCGTGTGCGTGTGTGTGCGTGTGCGTGTGCGTGTGCGTGTGCGTGTGCGTGTGCATGTAAAGTATGCGTGTACGTGTGAGAGTGCGTGTGTGTGTGCAATGAGTGTAAAGTAAAAAATGTAATTTATTAATATTATTAAGGGTTTAAAAGCCTGACCTGTCCGGTAGCAAAACGTATTTTATAGTTATTCCTACTGTGTTTATAAAATTTGGCTGGTGTATGTATCGATAACATAACGAGGTTGATACTCTCTCTACCAGCTTTTACAGTCAAACAGAGAATCAATGGTTTTAACAGGAACTATTTTTTCTCTGTTTCGTTTAAAAGAATAAGTTTGTATTGTATAAATGGAACTTTTACACCTCTAACTTTTACGAAAGTGGATTTTAAAAGGAACTAAATAATTTCTTCCAGCTTTTTTTCACTAGTAATCTATTTACAGTAAGTTATCAATTACGGTGGATTAATATATTCTAATTACGTTTATTAACTAGCGGAAATTCTAGTGAAAACAGAAGTGGTGGTGTTGACGAGTAACCAAACTCTTTGAAATTGAATATGAATACGTTCGTATTGTATATTCTGGGTGCAGGTACGCGTAGGCGTTGGCCGCGTGGTTGCTTTTGCGCTTCTGGTTTTCAAAGCTACCTGCAGTTGTCCTAACTAGGGGCCGGTTTTAATAATAACAATGATAAGGTATTTAAACCTTCAGGAACATTTCAGTTTAAATAGTGTCAGGTACAGGATAAACCAAACGTTTTATAGGTACGGTAGACTTGAATAAGGGTTTCTCCTTCAAGTCTGGGTTATCGCCATAAGCGATCAGGGTCGAATATATGTTCAGGACCGATAAGACGTAAAGTTTTATTCTAGCCTGGGGACGGCCTAGGGTCTTTAAATATTCCGGACTTTTTGTATTCAGCACTGTTAAATAAACAGGCGGTCGGCATTTAACAAAGTGTTAAATCGGGATTGGTACAATCTGACTGGATATCTCGCGTTGAGCGAGTGGTTAGGAAAGCGGTAATTTATGCTAGGTGAGACGAAAGTGTAATACTCACTATTACGTAATGTTTTCGTAATTTACTAAACTGGATGACCAAAATATGGTCTACTTTCGGGGAAATATCATTTAATAGATTCTGGGCAAACACTCGCTCACTCGCTGTTTAATTGATACCCCGGGAATTTAGGCGAGGACCGTTCTATCCAATGGAGTAACTAAAAGACTATGTCGGGTGTGTTGCCCGGCGTAACGTCGTTCACTGGCATAAGTGTGGTATTGTATGTAGGTGACCACAGGTTTCAGTAGCGGTAAACCCTGATGTTAGTGAAATAATTTCAGGCTGGCGGAGTCGAGTTGTAAAGACCCAGCCGCCTTTACCAAATTTTTTCTAATTAATTATTTGTTAATTATGCCACAATAATCAAATTACATAAAATTACACAATATTGCACAACAAATAATTATTTTATCCCCTCTGACTTAGATTTCAAAAAAACATCGAATGTTTTTACGTCAGAGTAATTCCCGCCAGTCGCGGCTTGAGGACCACCTGCACAGGAGCCGTCCCCGCCTACCGCGGATCTTCTATAAGAACGTGAGACGCGCAACCGTAAAAGATGCTTGTGTGTCGGGTCTTTGCCGCGACAACTTACTACGCGAGCGCCATCCGGTCCATATTCTACTTCCTGCTTGTGCGTTGGGCTGTTGAACCGACGCTTGCTTGTAGATCCGCTCCGCCGTCGCTACCTGCGCGTCGATCCACTCCGCCGACGCTATCGAATAAAGAATATCCTGACCGCGCCTGATCGCTTACTGCGATAAATCCTGAAAAGCCTGACCAGAATGCTGAACGCTTATTGCGATAACCCAGACTGGAACCAGATCCAGACCGCACGCGTCTGCTGTTCTTAGTTACGCCGGGTACGATTTAGCTAGTTGGAGGAAAATTAAAACAAATCAATTTAATTATTGTAAGCCAAGTGGCTTACAGAGTTATCTCAACAGCATTCTGGTGAATGGAATGGAACAGAAAGATCTGCGAGATCACGACTCGGTGAATGAGAATTAAAGGGTGACCGTATGAATAGCCGCGGTCAGTTTCGGATCTTAAACGAGATCCAGCGGAATGACAGCGTGTGTAGCGCATATTGCGTTTTTATTGAAAACATCAGAAGGCGGGAACAGCAAACTGCCATTGGATGTTAGACTGGAGGTAAGAGCTCTCAACGTTTTTGAAAATAATGCCGGAGCAGATATAAATTCATTATTTATGATTTCTGTAAATTTAATTAAATAAGGATAACTAGCAAATAATTGATTAAAAAAAAATTGTAAAGGCGGCTGACTCTTTACAAGTGTACCAGTTTAAATTATGTTTATTGCTTTCGTTGAGTAACACCTCAATTTACTTTGAATACTAGTTTATTGTACATTATTTGAGTTGATCCGGCACACAAGTTGTTGTAGTTCTTCGAAAAATGTCTCTGTACTGGCGTCTGAACTTTTCTAGTGCTGTTATCGTGATTTTTTTATTTCGGTTGCATTCAGTTCTATTTACCGTTTATTTGTATTTTGTTGCAAACCAAATGTACACTAGCACGTTAGCTCTCACACACAAAGTAGATGGTTCCGACTTAACTCAATCGAATTGGCCGTGACGATTTAAAAAAGGTCTGGAACACCACACCACTTTCCAACCTACAAAATGGAAATTAAAAGAAATGAAATAATTTTAATAACATTTTCTTAAGGATGATTGTGCAATCTCTTTCATAAGAAGTTCGTCACAAACTATTTAGTTTGACCAGCATTTGACGTAAATGGGAACGTTTTTCGATACGTAGAAAGTAAAAAAGGTCTTCATGGTGTCCAAAAAAAAGATGTATTTTCTTGCCCCCTGTAGATATGACTCATTTTTTTTTTTACTAATGGGTAATTTTGTTTACAAACTCTTTGTACTCCTCTAAAATGTTGGTCAGATGTAGTTTCGTCACAAAAAAATAACCCTACATTTAATCATTGGCTGCTTACTCGGAAGGAAAGCGGGAGAAGGTAAATGCACAAATTGCATGAAAATGTTTTAGTTTCAATAAAAATTTAGGGTTTCCATCACAATTGTGGATGTTTAACGTAATAAATTATAAACAACTGTTCAAAATTTTGCAGTAAGGATATGTTTAACATAGGACGTGTTTAAGGTTGCTCCGCTTCTAGCTTTCGGTAGTGAAACATATACGTGTTAAAATTACAACTTCTAAATCAATAAAATAAGGGTAAGCTTTTGAACATATTTTTATACCCAGCAGTTTGAATATTAATAATAAACAAAGATTATAATAATCTAACCAGTAGAAGTTCTGTAACGTGGAAATGGCTGTTTAGTTGAAATAGGCGCGAAAATAACATTTAGGATTGCTCTTTTAAACCCATACCAGATGTGATTGTTAAAACCGGTAAAATTGTAAAGTAAAGTTAAAGCGTTAATAAATACCTTTGTCTAAACATTGAACTCAAACAGGTAAAAATCTTTGCAATAACAATGAATTATAGAGAACTAATAAAAATAACTTGTATTATGCCACAGTAGCGCGAGGTAAAGAAAGCAATCATACATACGTATCTGTAGGAAAAATACCATATGTGATTAATCCTTGTAATGAACTCCTTTCTATAACAAATCCAAACGTAAGCATTGTCATAGGAATTGTTTTATTAGCTTAAATGATAAAAAATAAATAACTAGATTGAATCCGTAATCCAAAGTAAAAAAAATCAAATAAATAGATAAAATAAACAAATAACTGGCTCTAATTTCTAATCGAAATTCTAAATGAAAGTAAGTAGGGAACAATCTAATCTAAACAGTAGAATTTTGTCAAATAAAAATAAGGTTGTAACTATATAGGGCAGATCCGTATTAAGTGGTAAGTTTTTGAACATTTTCCTTTTTTTTTTCTTTGTTTTCAAATTTGAAGGTTAATCCAATTTTTATTTTTGGTACTATATGTGATTTTAAGTTTAATTATAACAGTGTGTTGCATATTGTCTTAGGCAATATTTTTCCTTGGCTGCAAATTCTAAATTTAAGCTAACTTTTACCTTTGTTACTATGTTTCATATTAACTGTAATTAATCCTAAAAGTAAACAATTACTATCTGGAGACCTAACAGGGCCATTATCGTTATTTATTGATACCCTTCAATTGAATCGAAAGAAACTTAGAGCATGGAAACGCTTAAGTTGCCACGGTTAGCGACAATACTAAAACAGATTTGATAAACAAATATTGACTTAAATAACAAATAAATAACTATAACTCGGAAAGATAAATTAAAAATAATTGAATCATTACGTCGCAAATAAATAACAGTAAGTCCGGTGAGAGGTGCAAGAGCCAGGAATCGCGTAGGGAGCAATCTGGTTCAAACGTGATGTAATTGAAGGGTATGTAAATGAAAAATATATGTACATTTAGATAACCATACAGTAAATACACACTATAATTTATCTCATTCTTGCCTCTGTCTATATTTCTACTTCTTACTTCCTTACGTGTCGAGGCAGCAGACATATAACTGTCCAGTAGTAGGACGATGCCGTTAGTAGGGAATGGTACATCGTCCGGGGAACGATTTGGGAAGTAACCGGTCTGCTCGCTATGGTATTACTGAACAGAACAATACAATTGCCTCAGATCGACCTGGATACAAGGGGCGTTCAAGGTTGAAACAGACAGGCCCCGTTGCTGACGACTGTGCAAGGAATGAATGACCAGTAGGTACTTGGAATGTTAGAGGTGTGCACGCTAAAGTATTTGAAATTGTGAATGTAATGTACGAAAGACACCTTGATATTCTGTGTGTATCGAAGACAAAGCGCAAAAGAAAGGATGCTATGGAGATGGAGGGTGGCAGCCTAGCACTATGGTCAGGAATTGAGACTGAAGGGCATGGCGCAAAAGGAGTTGGGGTGATCGTAAGTGAAAGAGCGAAAATACGTGTTAAACAGTACGAATTGGTATCTCGCCGGGTAATATGGGTTAGAATGAAAGTGGAGTTTCGAAGAATTTTTCTTATCGCATGCTATGCACCGGTGAATGGAGAAAGAGACCAGGAGCGTGAGAACTTCTGGAATGAAGTAGAGAACGTGTTGAACGTATGTAAGCCAAACGAAAGAGTGGCGATAGTGGGGGGTATGAACGGATGGGTGGTTGTACAGAGAAAACATACTGAATGCGTTCTAGGAAAGTTCGGAGTCCAAAGAGTCAATGAGAATGGTGAACGACTGGTGAACATCTGCGTGCAGAAAAGCCTATTTGTATCCAATACGTGGTTTAAACATACAAGTGTGCATATGTATACATGGAAAAGAGGTGAATCTAAAAGTATGATAGACTTGATAGTGTATGATGAACGGCTTAGAAACCTAGTGAAAGGCACAATGGTAATGCGCAAATCTGAGTGTGGATCGGACCACTTTTTGGTTATATCGAGATCGTCTTTAGGGCAAAAGTGGTTCTGAAGAAAGAAAGCAGACGTTGTGCGAACGTACAAAATTAAGGTAGACAGACTGGTGCATAATGGTGCGAGAATGAATTACGCAGATGCTGTAAGTCAAGAGTTGAATGTAAATGAAGAAGTGTGGAACGAACAAATAAAAGACACTGGTGTTGAAAGTGTATGGATAAGCTTGAAAAACTGTGTTGTCAATTCTGCCGTGCGGATATGTGGAAGGCAACTGTAGATAGACACAAAAAATGTGCTTGGTAGAATGAGTCGGTAAAAAAGCAGTATGTAAGAAAGCATGGCAATGATTTCTGCAAAAAATGAGATTGAGAAAAAGCAATTGTATGAGGTGTACAAATTAAGAAACAAAGAAGCGAAGGAGGCAGTGAGAATAAGTAAAGAGGAAGTGATGTCTGTGGAAACAGAGAGAATGATTTTGAAGGCAAACAAAAAACTCATGTGGAAATAGGTCTAAAATATAAAACGTGGCCCAAAACAGAACGCTGCAGGAGTGACGAATACGAGCAACGGAATGGTATGGGACGATTGTAAAGCGAAGAAATTCTGGCAAGAATATTTCAGACAGCTGCACAGTAGTGTGGAAAATAAGACTGCAGGGTTAAATAAGGAGAATGTATAAGGAATAGTGAATGAAACTGAGGATATTGGGACAAATGAGGTAGAAAAACGATTGGAAGGTGGGTAAGTGGGCAGGCATAGATAAAATAACTGGTGAAATGCTAAAGTATGAGGGTGCAGAGCTTATACAAAGATTGAGTGAATTAATCAATGTATGCCTTATGTGTTGAAAGGCTCATTGTACCACTCTATAAGGGTAAGTATAACACAAGTGATTGCAAGAACTACAGAGGAAAAAGGTTTGCTCAGCGTGCCTGGTAAAGTATTTTGAAGAATACTGATTGATAGAGTACGAAAAACTACACAAACTAAGATTTGGGATGTGCAGGGTGGCTTCATGCCCGGGAGAGGGTGTGTCGATCAGATGGTTGCTCTCCAGCAGGTGATCGAAAAGTGTTTAAGGGTAAAAAGGAAGCTATACTGTGCGTTTGTAGATCTGGAGAAAGCATACGAGTGAATATTAAATGAATATAGCGTAAATAAAAGTCTAATAAATGGCATAAGGGCAGTATGCAACGGTAGTCGAGCATGTGTTAGGGTCAGAGGAGGTGTGAGTGAATACTTTAATATTGACCAAGGAGTGCGACAAGGTTGTGTGATGTCACCGTGGTTGTTCAATGTATACATGGATAAACGCGCTAGACAAGCATGTACCGATACAAATGGAGTAATGGTTAGTGACATAAATGTACGACTTCAGGTGTACAGATGACACTGTATTATTAAGTGACAGTGCGGATGAGCTACAAACCGCTCTGAGGAAGTTTGATACAGTCTGTCAGAGCATGGACCTTAAGGTAAACGTGAATAAACCTAAGATTGAGGTGTTCACTTGGGAAGGTGGAAAGGGTAATAGAGTATTTACTCTGCAAGATGAAATTGTGGATCAAGTGGATGAGCTGGTATATCTGGCTAGATGTTTACTGCAGATGGTGCAATGGAGGGCGGGATTGAACGAAGGGTCAATCCTGGACGGAAAGTGACTGGAAGTATGTGGACGATAATGAGAAACGAAAGAATCAGCTTATCTGCGAAACGAGCAATCTATAACGGCGTGTTTGTCCCATCATTACTATATGGAAGTGAGACATGGGTATGTCAAAAAAAAGCACGATAGAAAAATAAATGCCGTGGGTATGAGATTACTGAGAGGCGCATGTGGTAAAATAAGAAGGAACAAGATAAAGAATGAGTGCATAACGAAGGAGCCTGGCGAGTAAAAGACGATGATGGATAGACATAAAAGTAGTACATTACATAGGTTTGGTCACATTGCGAGAATGAACAACGCAAGATTAACAAAGTAAATACATGTGGGTGAAGTAAGAGGAAAGGCCGGTCCTGGTAGACCGCGTAAACCTGGTAGTAGAATTTATGATAAAGGAAAGAAAGATAAGGAGTTTTAAAAAAAAGGGCATGTCAGAGACAATGTATGAATCTTGCGCAATCTACGAAGGTATTCGGAGATAGGAAAGCATGGAGAAAGATTGAAACGAAAAATAAATAAGAGGCAGGTATTGTTTTGCATACCCCGCAAGGGAATGGCGTGAAGGTTAATTTTTAATTCAAAATTTATTATGATGCACATAGACTATTGATATTGATTCAATATAAGAGTGTTAAAGTTAATGTTAATAGGGTTTTTTATGTGTCTGATTATTTGTAAAGAAACAGTTAACAGATACTAAAATAGTGCCAATCCATTTTAAGTTGATAATTCAGATTTGCTGACATTCTCCGGTTGGATTGAGTGATTTTTTCTGTTAAGATAGGTACGGTAGAAGTTTTGTTTGAAATTAAGGCAAATCACATTTCAATTCAAAAATGTAGAATTGCTTGTGAATTTAGGAGTTTTTTATATTTGAAAGAGCTGTAAAGTGAGATAGCTGCCAAAGTGTGCGACCTGCAGGAGACTGCAAAACGTAGGTTCTCGGATCTTTTTCTGTTTTATACTAGTGCATGATCTCTCGCTAGTGTGCTTTTACCCGATTTAAGACAACATGGCATCCAGAATATCTGTCCAATTTAACTTACGTAACTAGAATTATTATTAAAAGTCACGGCCATAACGACCAGCTAGTTGACCCTTGGGATAATTGCCTGTTCGGTGTTCTAATGCCCTTTGAACACATTACAATCTGTCCCTAAAGCTTTTTAACCCATCTGAATAGGAGGTTCGGTTCAAATTCATGTCTAGTTTACCTTCATTATATAAACGAACAAAGCCGAATTCAAATTCTTTAAAGTTCTCGTCCATATCTTCAAAATGCCAAATTCAATTAACGGTTCATATCCGTAATTCAAAGTTGGTGAAACCTATACTCATGAGATCAGATTTAATTTAATACATTATTGTCTTAAACTTATAGTTTTATAATTTCCACCTACAAAGGATTTACCAATGGAATATAAATTGAAAACCAAAACCAGTTGTGATTAATGGCAACCATAATGTAACCTACAATAAATAATGGAGTATTAACATCTATCTCAAGATTGATTTTTCTGATCACTGCGGTTGTATTAATATAAGTAATTAGTAATAATAATTTCAATCTCCGGACTGTTCACTGCGAAAGTCTATTCTCACTAGAACATATTATTGTTAACTCGACAAGAGTAGTAAATTCTTTGAGAATAAAAATGTTTTCAGTATAAAAACTCTTCACAAGAATTCAAGATTGCGAGTTGAGGAGTTAAATACTGCCATACAAGTTACTCTTGTGTGTATACACAGTGAAGTAGTTTGAAGCTTATAGAAATCATCATAAAGAGTAAAATAATACATGTATTTCAAATGAAGTGTTCTTACATTTAAGAGGGAATAAAAAAAATTAGAACACCAAAATGAAATTGTATTGGAAAACGGAAAGTGATTAATGAATAAAGAAACTTCAAATGTAGAAGAAAAATATCTCATTATTCATAATATAAAAACAAACATTTAGAAAGAGGTTGTAGTTGTAGTGGTGGTATAGAGTTAAATTTATGTAAATAAAGTTGAAGTTGATAAATGTGCTGTTAATAGCTTTTTCACATAAAAGAGGATAGAAAATATAAAGCTCGTTTAGTTATGTAAAATTATAGGATGGATTATAAAGAGACGATTTAGTAATAAAGATATGATGGTTGAGAATAATGCTTTCGTTACGTGTATTATAAAAATATATATATATATATATATATATATATATATATATATATATATATATATATATATATACATCATGCAATCATTATTGCGTCCGTACGTAATTCCTTAATTTCTGTCACCTAGAACAAGACGTATTCTCTGATATTTTATTGAAGTATATAGGTCAGCATTTTTTTCTAAGTTCTATGGTCTATTCCATATGTTTCTAGCTTTTTTTTTACTATATACACAATTTTTGTACGTTTGACAATCATTCTGGAACCCGTACATTAAAGTACTGCACTAAAAATCATTACGGCGTCTTGCTGCGTTGCATGCCCTCTTAATGTAACAAAGCAATCATTTTGGCATCTCGGATTAGAATATACATAATGTTGTTGTTGCAAACATTTAGGCGTCAATATATTTTATGTTAATAGTTTGTGAGCAACCAGTTTGACGTCTGCTTTCATATTATCCAAAATTGTATGAATGTTTTGACAACTAAACTACACGATCATTTTGGCGTCTTAGTTTAAAATATACACAATGTTCTGGTTGCAAACATATTGGCGTCTACATATTGCAATTAATAGTTTATGTGCAATCAGTTTAGGTCTGCTTTCATCTAATTCGAAAAATATATGTTCTATCACCAATGAATTAGGCGATCATTTTGACGTCTTAGTTAAAGATATACATATTGTTATTATTACAGCATATGAGCGTCAAGGTCTATTCATATATGTTTAAATAAAATCAATACAATACTTATGTTATTTAAATAGCTCCCAATGTAGAAGAGATACATTTATCAAGTAAGGGTAAAGTACAGGAAAGCAGTGAATAATGGGCGCGTACTAGAATTTTGAGTTTGGTACAATCAGCCTATTTCAACCACTTTAATTATCAGACAAACAATTTGATGAATTTATTTTCTCCACTTTTTTTAGTTATTTAAAAATTATAATATCTTCATCACCATTCAACCCAAAGAAAGTCCCTGGTTCGAACCTGTTTTAGGCGTGGATGTTTGTTAAGGTGTCGCTAAAAAAGATCGCCGACAATTGGTCACGCGAAAAATTGTCGCGCACATTTGAGCGCGCCTGAAAATATCGCCAGCGAAGAAAGGGCGCCGACGAAAAAAGATCGCGGACAAATGGTGGCACTAAAAAATTTAAATTTTTGTTAACAATTATCTAAATACCAGACTGGAACACTGCGACGCGGCGTTGATTTCACTCAGTACACTCTAAATTTGAAGGTGAGTGTATAGATCGTTTGGATCGACGACACCAGAGACGACAACCGCAGTTTTCAAGAAATCTTTGGAATTGTTTTGAATCCATAGAGGAAGTCATACCATATACAAATTATTCTGCAGAAGGATGGCACAATAGTGTCTCCTCTATATTAAATGCAGCACATCTAAATTTGTAGAAATTTATCAATTCGTTAAAGAAAGAGGAAAGTTTACATTGTTTGAAAATTGAACACTACATAACTGGAAACGAACAGCCACTCAAAAAAATTTGTAAAGATACGGCGCAGCCACAGAAAACTATTTGTCAATAATATGCCAATCATCCACATTAGGAGTATTTAAGAGCGGTTGCTCATAACTTCGAGTTACAAATATAAAAAGCAGAAAAGCAAGAACCAACAAAAAAAAAATTAAAAAAATCATAAAATATAAAAACATAAAAAAAAAAATTTTAAACATGGCAGTTATTAACTGCCAGTCCTAAGCCTGGATAAAATGTGGAGGAATGTTTAATAGTTATATTTTTCTACGCGACATTTTCTCACGCGATCATTTGTCCGCGACCTTTTTTCGCTGGCGACCTTTTGATGTGCGTTCAAATGTGCGCGACATTTTTTCGCGCGACCAATTGTCCGCGACCTTTTTTCGTACATTCGTTTTTTAAGTATAGTGAATTAGATGTAGAGCAGCCTTGCATAAAACCCCGCCTTTTGAAAGTCAATAAAAATTTTCAACAGGGAAAAGAATGATACAGGTTCAGTGGAAGCATTATGTGTCGCCCTATTATTAGGAACTAGTGGTGCTGTTTATGGACATGGATGGGTGTCGTACTCATTATACCTCTCTGAGTATAACACAAAGTACTCAACTTTAGTTCTAAAAGTACAAATACGCCAGCGACATGGACGTCCTGATAAACGATAAACACCCATGCTTGCACATGTACTGATGCACAAGCACAGACGCGCGCATGCGCAGACACGAGGTTAATAATAGAGCTGGTTTCTAAACGCCCTAAACGGTACTAATTTAACTTAGTCGCACTAAAAAAAATAATTTTGATAAATAAACGGTCTCATCGTAACAAGTTACTACGTAATTCAAAATTAAGACACTTGTTTCTTAATCTACATTCTGCAGTTCGTTAGAGGTTTACTAAGCAAAATCCAAGGATGAATATACTTCGCGGTAAAACTTTCGGTTAAACTATCTACCTCTAAGAATTGAAACAAATACTAATTCAAAATTAAATCTATGAAGTGTCGATTAAAACTATGAATTTGGTGTACAAAGTTATTTAATTAATTTTAAACGGATTTTTTTTATATTTGTACACACACAAATATAGAAGCGAATCCGAAATGCGATTTAAAAAGTCACCCTTTTAAAATAAGGGTAATAATGTCATCTCAACTGTTAATAATAAGTAAATTTTGCATTGGATTATATCATCTGGTAACGTTCGAATCAACTGGGTGTCCCAAGCAAAATTACTAATACAAACAACCGTTGTAGTCATCTACCTATGACAAAACTGTAAAACATATTAACCAATTTGCATTTTTAATTTTTTATCTGTAAATTTTATTATTTTCTGGGTGTGTACATAGAATGGTGTATTTGAGATGCATGAGGTAGCTAATCTTGCTTAGAATAAACAGTATGTATATATGTTAATATATGACTTCAGAATGATTTACAAAATAATGCATGTGTGAGTTCATAATGATGTTAAGTAACATCAATTGTATATCTAGGTAGAATGACGCCAGAAGGCTGTAGACCGTAAATATGAAATTACTTCAAATTAAATAAGAAAGAATATTAGAAATTGGTTTTACAGTGTTGCCATTTAAAGACGTCTGAAAGATTGTAAATGTACAGAATAAATACAATAAAAGTATATTTAGAAATAGCGCCGTGACGGCAAAGTGCTGAACTAAGTTTGTGTACAATTTTACGAATTACACGATTTTGGCGTCGACAAGTTTTTAAAAAATCTCAACGTAAGAGTATGGAATGGGCCCCATACTCAGAATGAGTATTATAGGATTCTATCAGAATTGTCTTTTGTCAACGGTGCTTCTCTAACACTCATACCAAGAAAATTATTAAGGATTGTAATCTGGCGTCCATATACAGACGCCACTTTGCAAAGTGTAGCCAGATTGATGGTAAATGCCAAATAGATGGACGCAAAATGATAGAATGATGTATATATATATATATATATATATATATATATATATATATATATATATATATATATATATATATGATAAAACAATTGAAGCAATTTAAATCTTGCCTAAAATGTTGAGGCTTATTTGGTCACCCATCAAGAAACGTTATAAAAAAAAGTTATGTAAATTTAAGTTATCTTCAAAAAATATACTTATACAGTCTCCTATAAAGTTTATTGTCACTCAGATATTGAAAAATGTTTCTGTGACTGAAAAAACTGCCCCTGGACTGAAAATTGCCAAAAAAAGAATCACATTTCTTGAATGTACTCACTCTTCAGGCTCACATGAAGTCAAATCATTAATAATTTGAAAAGCAGAAAATACAAAGTGGTCTAAGAATTTCAATAATCCTCTTTTAAACAAGAGCAGTAAAAACGCGTGGATGACAGCTGAACTTTTCGAAAACTGGAGTTAAGTTTGAATTAATCTTTATGTGGTATTCTAGGTTTTTGTAATGTTTATGCCACCGAATGCCACGGTGAATGTAATAGAATTGCTAGCCGAACATGTCGTGTGTTTACAGAAAGATTTCTGGAAAAAACGAGGCCAATTCGAGATACCATCACAAGAAAATCCAGGAAGATGTGAATTTTACTCAAAGAATCATTTAATGTGACGAGGCAAAATTTTGTAAAAATGGAATGTTCAATCGACACAATAGCCATTTTTGATCTGACGAATACCCTCACATAACAAGAGAGCATTATTTTCAAACGAGCTGTTCGTTTAATGCTTTTTGTGCCATAAAAGATGGCAGAATCTTCAAACTTAAAATTCTTGTGATGAAAATCTCACCGGTGTCGGATATTACAACATTCTTCAGGACACTATTTTGCCATCGTTAAACAATTTAAATGCTGAGAAGGTATTGTATGGTATCAGCAAGATGGAGCACCGTCACACAACTTACAAACTAACGCTGATTTTATGTACCAACATTTTGAGGATAGGTGGATAACCAACAGGGGGCCACATCATTGGCCAGCGACATCCCCTGATCTCACTCCCTTAGACAGTAGTATTTGGGGCATATTAAAAATGACGTATACTCGGAACCAATTACAACAAATGAAAATATGATACAGCGAGTATTACAGGGTTTTAATAATTACGAAGCAAAGGATTACTAAAAGGATTCATAAATGCTTAGCAGTAAATGGAAATAATTTTGAACATTTGTTGTAATTAATATAAATATTAATATAAATTGTTGTTCTTATTGTTGTTATTATGTTATTTTTATTATTACCCTCTGTAATTATGTTATGTTATTATGTTGTCATATTATTGTTTTTTATTGTTATTCTTATCTTGAAAATGGCTCCATTTCGGTATAGGGAATGTAAATATAAATCGAAATAAAATAAAATAAAAATCTCATAACACCATAAAATACAGTGTCTTCTGTTTAGTTTAGTTTTTAATGTTTGAATTTATTACAATTGGTCGCTTCAACACCCTGTATAAGTTAACAAAGTCATTTTCTATCCACAATGTTTCGTGATACATTGATATCGTTTGGTCAAAATATGAAAGTAAACGATTATCAATTAGATAAGATATCGTAAATAATATGAGAATATGATTTTTGAAAAAAATTCACAAAATTTAAAATAACTCAAAAGCCGCTCATTTTTGAGATATGTTATCCTTATAAAAATGTGTTCAGAATTTTATGTAGAATACGAATTTCAACCAAAATACACCACATTCTATTTAAAATCAGCAAGTTGATGGTTACTTCCGGTATAACCGAAAGTGTTACAACGTTACAAAGATTTTCATTGAATTCAGCATGGTCAAAAATTTTAAAGTACAAATTATCAATTTTCCATTATCAGTAGTTTCGCCAATAAGCTAATGCAAGGTCTTCGAGCTACACGCTGTATTGAAAACCGGACTAAAATTATTCCTTAAAAGGATCAATTCCTACAGAATTGGCTGAAACTGAGCGAAAATAGGGAATTACTGCAAGATCACAAAATCTCATCTCAAAAACTGTTGATTTTTGCATATAGGTAAATATGGCTTAATCGATCACGAATGAGCCATACTAACACCTCCTTAGGGGGTTACATGCAAATCTCCACCCTGTACCTAAACATACCGTATCAAAGGGTTAACTACTAGCATCGAAGATAGCTTAGGCTCTTGCGGTAGCACAGTCATAGTAGAGGTGATGCAGGTCCTTAACAATCTCGAATGTCAAGCTTTAATTACTTTCCTAGTCAAGCAACAAATGTAGTTAGTAGGGTCTGGGTAGTATCTAAAGGAAACACTACGAGTCAAAACGAAAAATTTAATATACTCTTACCCTTAGTATAGTATATTAGCAAAAAAATTTAAAACACAATGAATTAGGAGATAAAGTAACCTCAAAATTGAGTAGTTAAACTAATGTCCTTTATGTTAACTACATAAAAAAAGCAAAAATTGAGATACGCAGTTTAATGATGCAACAAATATTACCTTATCAGTGTTTAAGTATGGATAACTAAAAACTAAACTGAGAAGTGTTAACACTTAATTAATGAAAAAGTATTCATTCGGTTTGTAATAATTGAATGTCTATCTTATTGTATAGGCCACCCACAATGTACATGTACATATTTACACAGTATTCCTGCTGTAAATATTGAGGCATGACAGTCAAAATATATCTCCATGTCTAACAGAAAGGACATCGCTCCTAATCAACTAATAAATTAATGTGTTATAAAGTACATAACAACTTACATTTTTGCACCAGTAAAGTAGCGTACCTCTGTATATTAATATAGATTTAGGTTTGTTTGCATGTGAAAAAGTTAAGCATCAAAAGCTCAAATAGCCATATCGGAAGCTTCTAGAATTGTGGTAAACATTAAAGAATGTTACATAGAAGTAGAAGAAAGGTAGACAGATGGCCCTCAAAACGAAATCACTTAAAGTGTATGAAACAATTAACTGCAATTAATTACTTCATCTAATAAAGAATAAATATGAAACCGACACAAGTAAAGATTATAAACTACATAACAACTTAAATTTTTGCAACAGTAAAGTAGCGTATGTCTGTATATTAGTATAAATTTAGATTTGTTTGCTTTTGAAAAAAGTTAAGCATCAAAAGCACAAATAGTCACAAAAGCACAGGGATAATTATTAATAATATTATCTTGATTATTCATATTAGATGTTGTCCAAAATGATACCAGTATATAGAATAAGATGTATCAGTATTATTCGAAATCCATTAAGTGTAAAATATTAGAGAAGCAAGTAGTCATATCGGAAGCTTCTAAAATTGTGATATAAATTAAAGAACGTTTTATAGAAGCAGAAGAAAGGTAGACACATGTCCCTTCAAGCGAAATAACTTAAAGCCTATGAAACAATTAGCCGCAATTAACTGCAACAACTTGGCTTTTCTGAGTCTCTTTCTTCAGGATTAATTTCTGCTACTTTGGTACAATAGACAGATGCAAGCCACATTCAACTACTGGTTCTGGATTGTTTTGTGCCATTATCTTATGCTAGCATTTTTAATAACCCTTCCCACGTTGCTGCCACATGCATAACTACATCTCTTAGTATAATTTTTTCTTGGCAGCTCCTATCGCATCATTTCCAGTAGAAGTCGAACCAAGAGACTCTTTCTATAATAAAGTAAGCCTTTATACATTTTGATCCATGGGCTGGATGTTCCGGTGGTATAAACGTCACAAAAATCTAGAATAGCATATATATATATATATATATATATATATATATGTGTGTGTTTGTGTGTGTGTGTGTGTGTGTGTGTGTGTGTGTGTGTGTGGGTGTGTGGTGTGTGTGTGTGTGTGTGTGTGTGTGTGTGTGAGTGGGTGAGTGGGTGAGTGGGTGAGTGGGTGAGTGGGTGAGTGTGTGAGTGGGTGAGTGTGTGTGTGAGTGTGTGTGATGTGTGTGTGTGTGTGTGTGTGTGTGTGTGTGTATCTGTAGAGGAGTGACGCACCACCAACACTTAACTAGTCAGCTCCTACAGGAGTGTACAGATTTTAATAATAAATGATAATATATGTATATAACCTTGATTAATATGAACAGTCCGGTAATATGAAGGATCCAGGATTTTTTTAGGTTCAGATTATCGAGATTGTACTGTAATTTGAAATATGCAGGTGTTTCAGATATATCTGATAAACAGGTTTGTCCCAGTATCGAATCAGCTCAAGGACAAATTGCGTACGTGTATGGTTGATACTGATATTCATCTACACATACACGAACGCACGCGCGCATGGAGGTACGCAGACACGCAAATAGTTCAAATGACATATGTCTGCCTTTGGGTACTCAATTTTACACTAGCTTTTAATATTGCAAATGCATCGTATTCATATATTTTCCGACATTTGTCTTAACCGTGGAGCTTGACTCAATATCACCAACTGGGGTCAGTAGGTTAACCCAGTAATAATTTCTTTCGGTTTGAGCAACTCCAAGCTGATCCACCAAATGCACAAGAGTTTTTTTCCATGAATATTTGGCTTAGCTGTAGCTGTTGAAGCATGGTCAGGTTGTCTCCATGACATTTTCCTTTTTGGTTTATCATATTAGATCCAGGAACTATACGATGCATAAAACCCTTTATTTTATGTCTGGAAAGCAGCATTTCACATGCCAAAAAAAGGCATTTAACGTTTCTCGGTGTGAGTTCATATAGAACGGGATTTCCTTGTTTTTGAATAATTTCCAATGATTTGAACCGATGTTAAATTGCTTGCTGAGTCATTCCTAATGTAAGTGCAAGTTGTTCTTGCGTTTGGCACGAATCTTGGTCCAATAATGCCTCCGATTCCGCGTCTTCGTACACTTTCGATTTCCGCCACGTTTTCTGTCTTCAATGTGAAATTCACCGTTCTCAAACTTTGGTACCGCCCACGACAATTTCGCTCACTTAAGGTAGTCTCACCATGTGCTTCTACAGGCAACTGATAGCCTCAACTGTAGATTCCTTCAAATTGAAGAAGTAAATCAAAAGTTTCCGCAAAGACACTTACTCGGCTAAAAACTCGACATTTTCGAACACGGAAAGATATATTATACTGATGAAAAATCACTAATACTTAAGTTTATATTGTTGACACATGCACAACTTTATGATAATGACGTTTCACATCTGGCAATTTAAACCATAACTTACTGGTAGCTCTAACTTTTGTCAAATGGCGGAAATCTATTTGTACACCAAAATGTAATTTTATAAAACTTTTTCGCTCTACTTAATAATTTTCAACACATGCTTGTCGTTAATTTGTGATTTTGACCTTGCTTGTTGCTTTCTACTAACACATATAGTCACGTATTAATTAACTTACTTCACTGTTTTCTGTAATGTCTAATAATTTTTCCCTATATTTAGGTAAAATGCTTCGTTTGGAGGATTTACCAAGATGCAAAATTTCAAATATGGGCACATTTGTATGACATTGACTACAGTTTCCTACCGATGTTATCAAAACCCTTGCCTCAATATTTTAAATATTTGGTTTTACGAAACTGTTATCGTGACTATCAGATAAATGTTTTCCATTTTAGGTTTTCAATCCTTTCTTCATTGGCCTCATTTGTTACTATTGTTTGAAGTTAATTATTACAGCAAGCATCCTAATTATTAAGTATCATTTATGAAATCGATCCTAGTTTGGTCGATAAATACCCAAATTTTTATTAAACAAAAAATCGATTTCAAGTTGTAAATTCAATACACTGGAATACTAAAATCGCCTTTAATTTGTAAGAGTTATTTTTCTTAAAGTTAAGATTGTTGTGACTTTTTAATTCCAAATTCAATAAACCTTATTAGTATAAAAATAATAAATGAGTCACCTTTCAGTACCGCTACAGCTACTTGTCGAATTTAAATGATTGGAAGATGATGGATTAATACCAGCAGCAGATCCTGAAGTTCTCCAGCGTCCCAAAAATGGTGCTTCAGCATAACTTGCTAAAGCAACACTCGATGGTAATTTCAATTTATTACGTAAGTCTTTTCGTCTTGCTTTCCGTGATAGATCTAATTCACTAGCAGCTGAACTAACATTAGCGGCTGCATTCGCACAAGCAATTGATATACTATCATGGGAAAAATAATGCTCATTATAACCTCGGGGTTTTTGGGATTTGGACATTCCTAACTTGCAACTCACTAAATCTAAAAGTATATTTAAGCATTAAATTCGAAGAAAACTTTATAAAGTTGTATACCTAAAAGGCTTTGTTTGGACACTGACTTTAAAACTCTAGGGACACTTTCGTTGCTGGATTTTACACCAATACTTGCTTGTACGCCAGATTGTGCGGGAGAAGTTATTACGTCCAATCTAGTGCCGCTGCTACAAAGTCTTTCGCCCACCATTCGACCACCAGTTGATGTAATAATACCTGAAACAAAAGAATAGTTTTAACAGCATGTATGCAAAGTACAATAAATAATTCAGACATTTTTAAAGTTTCCATAAGTGAGTTTATAAAGTAATTTCAAAGTCTCTAGAATGCATGAAAAACGAAAAACTACTTTAACTCTTTGTACGTAAATAATCCGTGCATATTTCGTAATTAAAACAAACAAATGGAAATATATTTTTCAGCGCACTAAAATCAGATGCTTCTGTTGATTTAGGATCTGTAAATTCTGTTATTGTATACCTTAAATACACATTGTTTTGTTTAATAAATTGAATCATCCATTAATCAATATATACTACGGATGTTTTGTTTATACATCACAAAAATGGATCCAGGGTACAAATATCGTGTTGTGTAAAAAAAAGTTACGCTTTCTCCTGCTTGTTTCATGAAAATTATGAATGACTGAAAAACAGCTTTAACAATGGCTTGCACATCATGATATCACCGTTAGGAAGGATGAAGTGCTCAATTCCAGCTGTTTACATTTTTTCTCACTGAAACACGTCCTACGCGTTGCTCTTCTTTACGCCTCCTGTTAACACGTAATTATAGAATGTGATTAGTTGATAGGAATGTCATAAACTGGTAAAACACCAAAATCATATACATATTGTCGTAAAGGTGAATAAATCTAAACTCTCAAATATAAAAACGATTATAGATTTAATTTCAGCATATTGGTTTCATCTTAGTTAAACCTTTAGTCCCAACTAGTATACTAATTACAAAATTAGTACATTCATGCAAGTAGATTGTCTCACATTTTATCTAGATTTATCAAGCTTCCTTGGTAGGTCATTCGGGTCTAGGACATTCTGTCGAATTCCCAAAATGCTGATTCTGCACTTCAATGGTCCAAAACGCCGAATTTGACCAAAACACCGACGACCACTTCGCCGAAAACGCCCATTCTGACGAATTAATTAATAATTTAGCAGGACTATACGCCGTTACCAGTTGTTTTTATAGATTGCAATAAGGTAGCTTAAAATAAACTTCAAAATAAGAATACTGAAAGAAAAAACAGCTTGGTGCATTATGTAGATTTAATTCATTGGCTTATTTACATACTTTTTAGTGCAATAGATGTATTTTATTACAAGTGCGTGTATGTAAAATAACAAGTTCGCGAACACGTTTGCTAAATCCAGACGCACGGCTGCGCAGACATGTTATATTGCTATGGTGAGAATGTCTATCGCTGCAGATGCATTTTATCTTTATTTATACGTACGTTTACACACTATATCAGTATTGTTGTTTGTGTATTACGCCAACTTAACCGTCTGGCATTATGCAGAAATGCTACATCTATTAACAAGTTGCGTACGTATTTCTAGCACAAAAATTAGTTAAGTGAACGCTGATTATGGGTAATTTGTTATTTATATATTTTTTTTAGGCTAATCATATGTTATTTACTGGTTGTTTGTTACTATTGGGTTAATGCTGTTCAAAAAAATTATACAAACGTGTATTTTTACTTATCGTTTATACCGTTTCGACCACAATTACTGTTATCGTACTTAGTAATCGATAATGTCTTTAATTAATTAATGTAATGATAAATCAGAACACCCTCTGACGAACAAAGGCTAATAATAAAAAATGCCATTGTCAAAGGACTAATTTAACTACATTTGATCCAGTTAACATGTAAGTGTAAAGTTGTGACAAACTTTAATTTGAAACTGATTAAAATTCATTATGCGCTTTAAACAGTTCTGGCGGAATTATTAGTTATTACTAGTGATATGAACATTTATCTTCGCATCGCTCCTTCATCACAGAAGGGTGAGATTTCCTCAATATATCAAAGATAAGAAAGCAAACATGCGGCATAAAGTTAATGGCCCAATTCGTGTGTACTAAAAACTGAACATTGAAGTTTATAACAGGAAGCATAAAGAAAATATAGCTTTCTATATGTCTGATACAGAACAACACTCGACCTTCCAACCTACAAAGTTAAAAGAAATGGAATAATACATCATTTTAAGGATAATTATGCAACCCCTTCTGTAATACGTTCATAATATAAATAGGCAACATTATCAAAATATCAACAATAATCTACCGACGTTTAAACCTTCATGTCAGGTAGAGGTTAATAGACATATGGATGCTAACTTGAAACAAAAATTCCAAAGTTGTTCGCCTCTATAAACAATACAATACAATACATTTTCAATCTTATTTAATTCATTTTTTTAGGTGTATTTGGCTAAGAATTAAGAAGTTTAATAAGGAAAAGTTATGTGAAGTTGAGTTATCCTTAAAAGTTTGTCCACACATTTTCTTCTAAAACTAATCGTCATTCCACCTTAAGAATTTTTTTGCCACTAAATGGCACGTCGTATTACGATTAATTTATGATTTTAATATCTATATCGCATCGTTTTCATATATCTGAAATATGCAGCTGTTTTCTAAATATCTGACTCATACGCACACCTCCACACACACCCGCACGCTCACCTCGATGCCCTTACCCATGAACATACACATGCACGCGTGTTTGCTTATATTACAACATACATTACAAGTATATTATTATTACTATTATATTATATTACAAGTTTGTAACTTGTAAAATCAATTTTTATTGCTTATTTTTAATTTGACTAATAGATCTTTACGAATGTGTGACAAAGTAGATTACATAATCCGCAAGTAAGTATTCTTGGAGACTTCCGGACCCTCCTCATGAAGGTCACCCCATTCGTAAGATCCAAGGTTATCAGCAGACCTTGAAGGTTATACAATTAAAAGGCTACATGCTTGCCACATTAAGAATTTATGATCATATACCACACCCAAATTTTTTCAAACCAATCACAATAGAAAAAAAAGAAAACTATATGTTTATGTACTTATTTGTTTTATGAACAGATTGTACAGGTTATCTATTACATGTATCTATTCAGGTATACTATTTGCTTTAAGAATACTTTGTACGAGTGATTTATAAAAAGAAAAAAATTAGACTTATGCACTAATTATTGCTATAGAAAAAAAAAAGTAGTGACATTACAAAAAAAAGTTAAAACTGTTCCTACGGTGGATTATCAGATGGCCACTATTAGATTATTATCTCCTAGTGTCGGTAGATGTAGAAGTGAATCCTGCTGCAGCAAGCGATGAAGATGAATAACTATAAAAAATAAAAAAAAATTAGACTTAAGTTGAACTGTCATAATGAAAATGTCATAATAAAAAAGTATCTGAGAAAATCTCTAGTCTATTCAGAAATATAAAAAGATATACAGGGTGTGCCAACGAAAATTTGACCCCTCCCCCCCAGAAACCAAGAGTTTCTTCAAAATTTAAAAACGCACGTCAAATTTTTATTGGGAAGGGGACGAATTTTCGTACAAAATTCATATCCAAAAATTCAGGCCCGCATCAACCCTAAATTTGTTTTAAATAGCAAGTGTGGTTGAGTGACATATCATTTGAAAGGTAATTTATTTCTCTACACAACATTGTAATTTTTTTTTTAATTTATGAAATAACTTTGACGGTATTTTGGATTTAACTAATTTATTTGTTGAATATCAGTAATAACACAAAAACTTAAAATTAACGAATTAAATGTTCGCTGACCTCCATACAATGATACAATCTATTTTCAAAGGCATTTGCAAATACCTCTGGTGTCAGTAATCGGCACTCTGTCACAATTCTCTGCAAGATCTGCAGACGGAGTGGCGTATATTTTTGATTTTAGGTGTCCCCACAAAAAGAAATCCAAAGGCGAGAGAGCTGGTGATCTGGCCGGCCACTCTATTGGACCCCTTCTGGTAATCCAACGCCCTGGAAAACGTTGGTTCAAAAACTGTCTTACGCGTCTATCATAATGTGGGGGTGCACCGTCCTGTTGGAAAGTTAGTTGGTCCTCTAAAATATTATTATCATGTTCCAATGTGTCAGTAATCATTGGGTCAATAACGTCTTCTAACAAATTCAAATAAGTTGTTCTATTGAGATTTCCGTCAAGAAATAAGTGTCCAATAATGTGACTCCCTACAATGCCAATTCATACATTTAATCTCTGAAGTGTTTGTGTATGTGTCTATGAATAAATGAGGATTACTCTCACTCCAATAACGACAGTTATGTCTATTAACTTCACCATTTAACATAAAGGTACACTCGTCGGAAAAACACGTATTGTACAATCGATGTGGGTTGTTATTTAATAAGCCACTAAATTCTTCACACAATTGAAGCGGCCGATCAGGAGCATCTTTTAATTCGCGCAGCAATCTTATTTTATAAGGGTGATATTTATGGGATTTTACAATTCGATAAATCAGATGCTCGAGATAATTGTCTGATAGGCTGTCGATTGTTCATTTGTAAATGACCAAACTGCTTCATTTCGCACTGTACGTTCTACTTCGTGCTTTTTATTTTTAACGTCACTGATGACTTCAAACTTATCTATTAATTGCTTAATGTATTGGTGTATTTCAGAGTGGTTAGTATTAAACCTTCTTGCCGTAGCCTTAGCACACTGATCATTTCCATAGTATAGCTTAACGATTTCTATTCTTTCCTCGGTAGAATATACCATTTTCGTAAGCGCTGACAATAATCTGTCTGATTAATCAGCAGTTAACCATTCTCAAATCAAATGTAACTTGACATTGGCGCTTAACAAGCTAATTAGGATTAATTATCTTTATGTATTTGAAAGGTTACCATAGCAAAAAGTGATATTTTTACAAAAACATTGTATTTTCAATCCATTGCCGGAGTGATAACGATTTGCAGGTAGATTTTATCATTGTATGGAGGTCAGCAGAGATCATTTCGAACATTCCATCGTTAATTTGGTGAAATTTTAAGTTTTTGTGTTATTACTGATATTCAACAAATAAATGAGTTAAATCTAAAATATCTTCAGTTATTTCATAAATAAAAAAAAAATTACAATGTTGTGTAGAGAAATAAATTACTTTCTAAATGATGTCACTCGACCACACTTGCTATTTAAAAAAATTGGGGGTTGATGCGGGGCTACAAGGAATTGAATTTTTGGGTATGCGTTTTGTATGAAAATACGTCCACTTCCCAAGAAAATTTGACGTGTTTTTTTTTTAATTTTGAAGAAACTCTTGGTTTCTGAGTTTCTGGGGGATAAATTTTCGTTGGAACACCCTGTTTTAAAACATCACTTGTTCTTAATTCATATCACGCCATTTGGTTTTGTTATACTTAACTGTAAACAGAAAAAAGACTTAAAAAAGTGTATTTGATACCATTCATGCACTTACCGGAATTATTTAATGATGTTTACATTAAGACACGCATTAAGGAAGAAATATTTTTTTCGAAGTTGATCACGTTTTGCTACTAGAAATTTTAAATTCATTTGCATAAAGAAGTTGTGCATAAAATTATTTACTAAGGTTTTGAATTGAAAGTATTCAAGTACCAATTAAATAGGTTAATTACCTTGTCAAATGAAAAAAAAAATAATCTGTTATATAAATAATAATTGTTCAGTAACATTGAATTACGTTCAATAGTTAAGTCTCTAGTTTAAAAAAAACATTGAATCTAAATAACATACTGCTTAGAATTTTCAAATTACAATGGAAAGTTGTGTAAAACAAGCTCTGAATTCAAGATATAAAAGTGAAACTTGTGTTCGGAAGTATTTAATGATGTTAATTAAAACAATATTTAGTCTTTAATTTACACATAATCAAACGCAATTTTAATAAATGAAATTATTTGCTTTTTTAATGAATAATGAAAAAAAAATATATTACTTACAGTTATAGGTGTTAATCTTTTAAGCGATTTGCCAAATTACTCTAATATTTACACTACAGCTGAATTGATGTTTATCCACATTATGTCAAAGTTCGACTGACTAAAGTTCATTAAACCGGTAGACTAAAGGTAGAAAATGGTTCATCACGCTGGTTGCGAAGACTTTTAAAACCAGACATAAAAATGCACTCATTAAGATGCTGCTGCAATTAATTTGTTTCAAGGAAATATATAGTACTCATTTTAACCAAATTACTCTTCCGGAAAAAAGTATTTGCGTTGACCTCATCTCTATTAAAAGGATGAAGACACTGGTTCATCGCCCTAATCGCCATGACTTTTAAAACCCGACATAAAAATGCACTCATTAAGATGCTGCAGCAATTCATGGCTTTCAAGGAAATATGTTGTACTAATTTAAATCAAGTTCTGGAAAAAAGTATTTGCGCTGACATCGTCTCCAGGTATACAAGAAGAATAATTAATTTCAAAGAAATCTAGTCCATTTTGGTAAGAACAGAATTATTATTTTTAATATTCTATTTTACTTTTTTTACATATAAAGTTATCCATCCGTTTAAAGGGCGAATTTATTTTTTTTTTGTATGTTGCGTAAGTTGATTTCTATTTCTATTTCTAGTTTTGGTTCCAGTTACGTAATGTATGATTTACCTAATGTACTTAAATCCTAATTTGATTTGTGTCCTCAAAGGTGTCCTCCAACAACTACGTACTGTATAAGTTACTTACATATACCTATAAGGACTTTTGAGGACCTTAATTGGCGTGATCTTATTTAAAGGTACCCTCCAACATTAACAGTACTTAAAAATCTTAACGTAGCTACTATTGTCTCTTAGGGGGTTGGCCACGGGGCAACGCGATTCGTTTGAGGGTAAAAACCCTATCGTCAAATTACATAAACTCAGAGGTCTGCCCCAGAAATGTAACGTAAGACTTACACCACGAAAGGTCGCACTCGGACATGTCCAATCTTGAAGGAGGTCGAACCACGTATAGAGGATAACTGTAGACTCCAGCACCAATTAGGCGATAAATTCAATCTAAATACAATCATGCGAACAATAGCGGGCAAGTACAGCCAAACAAATTTGAAAAGGACTTTGAAGAGAGCTCAAAGGTACGTAATATCGTATGGAGTTAAATTTTAAAAAGCCGACTGATCGAAGTTGTAGGAAGTTCATTAAGGTCTGCGTCCGAGCTGTTTTCTTGTACCAAATATATGACTATACGTTCCGTTTGAATATGAAAAAACCGTTCGTTTTTTAATTAATTGTCTTCATTTTCAATAATTTTCTTCCAAAAGTTTCGTTATAGGTCCTGCGTAACATTCGAAATTTCTTTTTCTAATAAAGATTTTACTTGGTTAAATTAAGTGTCACGTTTATTTCTGCCCAAATTAATTCTATTGGATTTAAATGTGGATAGTAAGGTAGAAGTTTAAGTACAGTATGATTCTCTTTCTGTAATAGGCCATTAAATTTGTACGTAATATACGGTTTTTTGTATTGTTTAATAGTGTCACATAGCTGCGGTTTGACCACTTGCGGAGTAAATGATAATGTTTTGTTAATTAACAACACCGTTTCTTCTTCTTCAAAAATACTGATTGGAGCTCGATTAACTTGTAAAATGTGGTAAGGTGCGCTGTCTGTCACCAGTACCGAATTTGGGGGCAAATTCGAAGTAACCTTCTCCTGGAACCATTTTTCATAGTTTGTCGAGTTCATATAGTCATAATAATCTTCGCTTTTTAACCCAATTTAAAAACCAAACTACAACCATTTTCCCATCCGCATAATCATTCTTGGTCTTTTAGATGTCACCGTAGTTGCTGCACATATTATTGGTTTAAGTTCTTTTAATGTGTTCGAAGGATTATGGTTTTAAAATAATTGTACATGTTGTACACTACCTCACGTCTTTGACTGTGTATAACTTGTCCGTTCTCACCTAGGGTAGGCGTAGTGCTTATAATCACGATATTGTATTACACAATTACCCTTGTTCTAATTTAAAACGAGAATAAACTCAGTTTTTCATTGACAATTGAAACTGATTGCAACCATAATTAGAGTAATTATGAATCCATAAGTAATAAAAATAAAAAAAACTTCCACTTTCACGTAATCACGGAATGTTGTTTGCATAATAATGGACAATATCCTAATTTACAATTTAGAAACATACTCATTTCATTAATTGATTACAGTTAAATATAACATTTCAATTTTAAGGAAATTTTTATTCACTGGGTGTGTGATAGGAGTATTAAAAAGGTAAGCTCAAGCACGGTCAAGCTCAGCAAGGTACAATACTCACAAAACTTACTATAGTTGAACACTCTTTGACAGGTGTGAGAGAGGCAGAGTTTATTTGTTTTTTCTTGTTGACGCCACTCAGTTTTATAGGTTTAATAGTTATAATAGAACAAAATTGAGAAAGTTGTACATTAATACCATAGGTAATCTGAATAACACTAAACAGCTGTATTTATATGTATATTTAAGAAAACAAAGTTTATGATAATTCCCGCATAAAGTAACTAAAATGGTATTTCTCGTAAAGCTTTACGATTAAATAATTACTAAATCAACACAAATATGCCATCCTATAATCTATCTTTACTTAAAATTCAAAATGGAATGTGATCAACACTGTATTTAATACTAAAACGTATATTTGACCAATATCAACAAATATTACAGATACTAAATTAGTTAATAATTAATAATAATTTTTAATTACAGATAGTGAGTAGTGCACTCCAAGATTTTTATCTTAGAAATCGAAATCAGCTGTTTCTTTTGTAACCGTACCAAAACAACACTATACTGATTTGTTATTTCCCTAAACGTATTTTGAATTAAAGGATATCTACTTACATGTACTCAAAATAAATGTAAGGTATTAACTTTATTTTCAAACTAACTGCAAGTTGAGAAGTTCATTTCCATCAGTATAATAAACATACAGTAAGGTAAGGTAATTTTCATTTGTCTTCCACATACGAATAAACGAAATGTAGATCAAACAACGAAAATAGGTAGATAAACTGCGTGGGTTATTGATGCAAAACAAAGATACCTCCATGTATAATTCTTGAAGGTGAAACTGCATTATCATACACGCCGTTTTATGCAGGTTAATATTGTGACGTCATCCACCACGCTTTTGCAACGATATTAAATTGATTAACATAAGAGCTTTCTCTTAACACAAGCGGTTTCTCTCAATGTAGGGGCGTACGCCTGTTCCCTTTCTTTGTTCCCTATTAAATGTGATATATACAAAACTGTAAATAAGAGCCTTACATACCGTATACAAGCGAAGCTAAACTTAAAAACGTAAGATAGGAGAAACGGTAGAAGGAACGGAAATAATTTAAGCGTGTTCAGTTCGCATTTGCGCATAGAACAAAATTGATGTAGCTAAAATAGCTCTTACAGACCATAACATATGTACAGGGACGTTTGTAATTACGTACACTAAAGAGAAAATATCGATATATATATATATATATATATATATATATATATATATATATATATATATATATATATATATATACAATGACGTATTATACACTTGGAACAATTTACCTGCGACGCTACTGAAATTCTCGAATTACCGCGAGTAGAATGTTTGAAAACGGATGAATGTGCAGATGCACATTCATCCGTTTTAAAATACATCTCTGTTTGAGTGTGCTGTACTCGAATTAATTCTTAAAAGGCCTCTAATCAATATATGGCGGTCTATGCAAACGTGACTAGTAGATGGCGCTATTTCCAAATTTTAATTGCTTTTTCATTACCCTTAATCGCATTTTAATAAAATTTTTCTTCTTAATGGGTAAATACCTCTAATAATCTAGAAAATATTTTTTAAGGCGGCTTTTTTGTTCCACTAACAATATGCCATCTTACAACTAATGAGGCTTTGCCATGAACCCTATTTTCAAACAGCTCATTACTGTTTCTGACAGAGAAGTTCTGTTATACTCATCGTCACTAATACTGGTCTCTATTTATAAAAGCAGGGATTCCACCAGATTCAGACACCCGCGGTAATTGCTAGCTAGCGCACAGTTTGCAATTCTACCACTTGGTATAATTTAAAAGAAAATTACAACAAAATCTTCAAACATTAACTACAATATTCAATATAGCGTCAGCCATCGGTTTAACTTTCACTAATTTCAAAGAACACTAATTAGAACAATATACCATATTAACCAAAAACGATATTTTTTATTTTATCGCTGTAAAATTGTGAAAACACACTGTATACATCTACCTAATTATTTAGTCGTTCAAATTAATCATGTGGTGAAAGTTAGACATCGTTCTAACGTGTAAAGGGCTACGCGTACATGTGGTAAGAGAATGAGGGGAGATTCCGCCCACTACTTTTAATCGAATGACGTAGCCACGCGCACTCCCAGTTGACTGGTCTTGCGTGAGCATACAGCCTCAGGCTGATGGTTGTGATTAGAGGGCCTCAGGGTAGCCCACGTCCCCTGTTTTCTGATCACCTCATAGACCCCGCCTAGCAACCAGGCTCTATGCTCTGTTTGGACGCCTAAGGCACTGTTCTGATTGGTTGTTTTTGGTTGTTTACTTGTGGCGCCATCTAGTGCTGTACTTTTAAAATTAATGAATGTCTTCTGTAATAGAGTCTGATCGTGGCTCCACCTGGTGCTTAACCCACTGCAGTGGCCCCCTTTTTTGTTCGTTCGTGGAGCTATCTAGTCGTGTAGTTTGTAAAAAGCTAATTGCAGATTTTTGTAATAAGGTCTGATCGTGGTTCCATCTAGCGGTATATTTTAAAAGTAGTGGAAGGTGTAAAACAATATAAGGTTTAGATCTACAAATGAGTGAATAAGTTATCAGTTTGAACCTTACTAAACATTTAAACAAATATTAAGTTAGTCGCCACGTCAGCAGGACCTGACATACGTATTATTGTTGTTGATGAATTAACTGCTTGAAACTTACTACCACAAAAGAAAAATGTTTTTAATTTTTGACTCAATTTCATCATTACACAACATAGTAATTATAATAATAAAACTGTATTTCTAAAGGAATTTAAATTGGTTGCACAGAATGCATTGAAACACGTTTACTCTTCACGTTCTTATTAAATTGCTGTATTTCTGTATTTGCCTTAAAAAGCTTATGGTAACCCTCAGGTAGCACACATTTAAATTCTTCCAGCTTCACCACCACCCTCTCGCGTACTTTATTCATATGATGTCCATATTGAATAACTTGTATTCTACCCCTGCCTCTAAATCCTTAACGTTTTTAACAGGTTTGAAACATGTTGATTCATTCAAAACAGTTAAATCCATATCTGTAATTATAACACATTAAAAATCTGCACAAGTAAATAGATAAAGTAAAATAAAATAAGGGCTAAAACCGAGAACGATTAATTACCAGTGTTGTTGATGATGGCGGAACCCATTGGAAATTCGACAGGACACCTTTCTACGACTTGTTTATAAATATAAAGGGTTTTCCTAATCATCAATTTAAAATCTCGAGGTCGACTTTCACATCACACTGGTATAAATTCACTTTGGTTTAAAAGACTTTCACTAAATATGCGAAATGCTATTACTAAAACAGCTGCTGCTGCATAAATAGACGAATTACTGTTAAAGATAAAAAGTTTAAAATGGAATCTGGATATTTATGGTGTTCAAAGAAGGTTGCATAAGATGGATCTCAATAAACGCAACACCAGATGGCTCAAGAGATTGACGTAACCAATAAAATATGTAACAGTAGAAACACTGTAAAACATATAAATAAATAATAGTCACGTAACCCCGAAAAAAAAACTAACAAACTGTTGCAAATACCTCAAACAAGCAAGAAAACAATGGTATCTCATCTAATGGAATATTTTCAAGCTAATGGAAGATTCATGTAATTGTAATGGATTAAATTTGAAATGCTACTATATTATTTGTTCTGGGGTTTGAATTTCCACGGGTGTTCGTTTGAAATTAAAATATTTGAGAATTAACCATCGCAAACTAAATTGGAGACGCAATATAAGCGAGAAACACATTGCGTAAGATGTTAATTAAAATTACTACCTTCGATTAATTGCCTATTAAACTCTGCATGTAACCCGTCAGCAGAGAAAACCCATTATATATTTTCAGTTCAAAATAACAATTACTGTTAAGGAAATTGCTGAATTTTGGCGAAACAAGCTTCAAGTTACATGTCTAAGATGTTGATTTCATGTGATGATTTGGTTACACTTGAATTTTAAATTTTGTTTTGATATCAAAGATAACTTGATAGAAACTGGTTTCAGATCACAATCTTAAACCCGTTTCCGATATAACTTAACGCTTTAGTAATTGGGAAGTAATTAAAATCTGTTTATGGATTTGCTTGCAAACATATTACTAACCACTTCGCTGACCTGATATTTGTTAAAATTATTATCAAAATTGGAAATGAAAGTCAACTTGTTTATTTACTCTCAGGCATTTGCCCCTTTTCAATAACGACTTTGTGTATTCAAGCTTGTTTATAAATCTAAGACCCTTTTGGCAGAGGTTGGTTTCAAATCAATATTTTAGATTTAAATTTTAAATCTTGTTTCTATATAAAAGATGATTTTATAGAAACTTGTTTCAGATGACCATATTAAATACGTTTCCGATATTACCTAACGATTTATTAATTGGGATGTAATTAAAATCTGTTTGTGGATTTGCTTGTAAACGTTTTAATAACTACTTCGCTGGCCTGATATTAGTTAAAATAAAAATGAAGTCTATTACCAAAATTGGAGATGAAAGTCAATTTCATTCTGCATCTTGAACAAACTGTACGAGTTAAGAACCAACTCATTTGTAAATTGGGTTTAGGGCAATCTCAAACTGTCTAATTTGATACTAGAAACGGTTCTCAGAACCCTATGCAGTTTAAAACTGTAACTTTGCCCGGTTTCGATCAGCATCTTGTATTGAGGACTGCAGCGGTATCAAGGGTCCACTTTGGCTGATTCTGGGTATAACAGGTACCTTGTGATGGCATTTTGGTCAGACGCGCCATTTTGCCGTGGGGCTGACACCTTGACAATAAACCTATGATGAACGCATTTCTAACATTCGGGTGTTGTTTTTGGCTTTCCATCATCTTGCTTGCTTGCTCCATTTTGTTTCCGAGTGCTTATTTTCACCATATTATTTCCGTGTACCTTTTTAGCTTTCAACTGTCTTGTTTACGCAGCGAAACTTTTTACTTCAAATCAACGGCTTAGACATTTGACATCATATTTTTGTATCTAGGATCCTCTGACTGAAACTGGTTTCAGGTCGCATACTGATAAGTAAACTAAGGTGATCAGAATGAAATGAATTTTTGATGAAACCTGTTTATACATCTAAGGCGATTTTGACATAGGCTAGATTCACATCAACATCTTAGACCTGAATTTTAAATCTTGTTTCTATATCTAAGATCTTTTGATAGAAAGTGGTTTTAGATCATTTCCAATATAACTCAGCGAATGTTGTCAAATCCGAGTCGTGGGGCAGAATTCAACTGCGCGATCGTTAGCCTCAGTCAACCTAATTTTCGTTATGTGATCCAAAACGCTGCCCATCCAGCAACAACGCACCTCTGGCCTGGCTTCGATACTTCCTTTAATTGCAAAAATGTTTCATCCATAGTTATCACTTAATCTGCATATAGCTGAAATCGAGTCAAAATTTGCGTAAAAACGTCTCCTTTGCTTGCGTTTTGTATTGACCACCTGTGACATCCAGCACGAGGAAGATTTTTGATCCACAGTATATTAACGAGAATCATTTGTCCATTTGTGTCGGTGGTTCTAGAGTTACGGGCGATCTGGTTCAATGTTGGACTGCGACCAGAAAGGATAATTTCCTTAATTTTAGCAGTAATTTCGGCATATGAAAATGTAAACTTTTACCATTATTACACAGATTTAAAATACTTAGCGTTTTTAGGTTTTCGATGGTGTATTTCTCATTAATGTTTTGCACAAATCTAAACGTTTCGATAACACTTATTGCCCTCTGTAGTAATAAAATCTTTCAGAGATGTTTAAGATGTTAGAACACTCCAAAACTTTACCTTATTTTTCAAGCTCTATAACTCAAAAATATTGTAATGTATACAGGGTGTTCCACTTTTGCTGCACAGAACTCTACTACTTTATTTTAAATGAACACCCTGTATATTATTACATTTTTGAATTTCCTGTTGAAATTAAGGGATACATGTCACCTACAGTTCACCGTTTCGGAGTTATCTCACGTTTTTTGAAAAAAAATGACGTTTGGGGCATACTCAAAAATGTCATGTCTCGAAAAGTAAAATAGGTAGGGACATGCGGTTTTCAACATTCGATAGAGCATGAAAAAATCAATAAAGACTTATGAAAAGAATAATTTTTGAGATACAGATTTTTTCGGGTAAATTTTTGATTTTCAAAAAATTGGTTCATGGATGATTTAATTTTTTTAAACAGAAAGGTATATATTTTTACATAGACAGACGCGGATTTTTGTCTCTTTAGGGTTTGTTAATACACATATGAGTCTATCTTTAGCCGTTTTTACAGAATTGGCGATTTCCTATTTTTTATTTTCCTTTTTGCTACATCGCAGTAGCCACGCAACAGAAAAACAAAGAATAAGACACAAAATAATAATTTATTTTAATTTTATGTTAATCATAACAAACTAAAGCTATTAGCAAAAAATAAAAATAAACAGTAACAAACATTTTAATTCAAGAGGTGATCAAAATTCTGTCCGTTTGATTCTAAACACTTTTCAAGCCTTTGCTGCAGAGATTGACGCACATTTAATAGCATTTCTGGAGTTACGTTAGCAAATGCGGTAATTATTCTGTTTTTCGTTACGTGTGTTGTAGGCTCTTCTTCCTATATGAAATTTTTGACAAACCTCCACAAAAAAAGTCCTTCATGGTTAGGTCCGGCGATCTTACTGGCGACTTCCTCGGCCGATCCAACGATTGGTAAATTGAAGATTTAAAACATTCTGAACATTACTAGTATAGTGGCAAGGCGTAGCATCATGCTAGTACCACATGATATGTTTTATGTTGTCAGGAACATTTTCGAGTAATTCAGGTAAAATATTATTTAGAAATTCCAAATATCGGTTACCATTCAAATGATGATCAAAGAAATAAGGACCTATCACAAAGTTATTTTTACAATTCCTCCCTACATATTTACCGTCCATCATCAGTAAATAGAATAATGGATATATATATATATATATATATATATATATATATATATATATATATATATATATATATATATATATATATATATATATATATATATAATGACGCACATGTCAAATAAAGAACTAGATAAATAAGAAAAGTGGGAAAATGGTGGCGACTTGAAGGCGGCGTTCGACAGAGTGAACTGGGAAAAGCTATGGGAACACTTGAGAAAAAAAAAATAAATGAATGACTGATAGAAATTGAGGAAATCTATGAGGAAACGAGGAGCAGAGTAAGAGTGAATGGATAAAGAGAGGAAGTACTGCATGAACAATTTTGGAAATGAGTATTGGGGTTGGACAAGGAAACAACCGGGACGTTCCAAAGCAAGAAAGATGAGTAAAAATAAGACAAGCAAAATACAATGAAAATTACAAAAAGGTCAAAGGCGAGGGGATACCAGAATATCTGAAAGGAAAAGGGAAGAATGGAAAGCACAAAATGACAGCGACGTTCAGATGCGGTAATGAAGAGTGGGGAAACAAGTATTGGAGGAAAGAGGAAGAAAGAAGATGCAGATTATGCGGGGAGGGAATGGAGAATAAACGGCATATGACAAAAGGATGTAGGGAGTTAAGGGAGGAGGATAAGAGTGTGGAAGATATGTAAAAAGTAGTAAATAGGTAAAAATAGAATAATTTGCGAAATTCTAAAGATTAGTAAATAAACTTACACACACACACGCACGCACGCACGCACGCACGCGAGCACGCACGCACGCACGCACCCACGAACGCACGCACGCACACACGCACGCACGCACCCACGCACCCACGTACCCACGCACACACCCACACACACACACACACACACACACACACACACACACACACACACACACACACACACACACACACACACACACACACACACGCACGCACGCACGCTCGCTTGCACGCACACACGCACGCACGCACTCACGCACGCACGCACGCCACCCACGCACGCACGCACACACAAACACACACACACACCACACAAACACACACACACACACACACACACACACACACACACACACACACACACACACACACACACATCACACCACACCACACACACCACACACACAGACACACCCACGCACGCACGCACGCACACGCCCACACACACACACACGCACACGCACACGCACACTGCTTTCCAGAATCAAGCAAAGTACATTGAAAATGATTTCTTTAAATACATGTACAATGGAGTATTTGACAAAACAATGTAAAACGTTGATAGAAGAAGGGTAATCAAGTTATTGACACATTGGGAATATATCGGTCGTCGTAAAAACGTAAAAACGGAAATTTTACGCAAAACAAGCAGGATGTAAAACTGAAAATATGTTAGATAATAATAAGTTTAGGTATACGGAATGATTAATAAAACTTAAAAGGCATTGAAGGATAAACAATTTTATAACATAGTATACAGGGTGTTCTATTAGAAAAAACTAAGCAATTTATAAATTTACATTTTGAATCACCCTGTATGCAACTAGCAATTATGTTCTGCAGGAGGATTAAAATCGAAAAACAATTATATAGGTGTATATACTGTTCCATTTAAAGAAAACAAGTTTGGTCTGCTCTGTATTTATGGATTGCAGTGTATACTTGAAATTAATTTTAAAATACGCATTTCATAACTCACTACCTACAATTTTTGTATTTACATTTTTTTATGGCTTACACCAGAGTAGCCCAATAAATGGACACGCGGTATATATAATAAGCTGTATTAAAGCTGAATTGAAATTTAGTTCTACGCTATTCGCTAGCGGTTTTCAGAATGTTGAACACCTCTACTGGAGTTTTGGCTGCATTAAGCCTGCAACTTCCGCTTTCCGGTCAGAAGCTCGGTTACAGTATACCGACTACTACATTGCCCTTTCTTACTTTCCATAAATAAGTTTAAGTTTAAAAAACTAAGGTTTGTTATTCTCGCTAAAAGTTCAAATACTATTATGTCGATGTAACAAATTTATTATATAGAAATCGATAACTCTGCGAAACAATACAAACATAATTGTGTTTCCTAAAATCGAAATGGTAAGTCCTATAAAAAATTCTTTTGACTTTCCCGTTACAATAATAGTTTACGCGATAAAAGATTTTAATGCTCTACTACTTTACTGTCATAAACCTTTGAACACAATAAATTCTTATTGGCTTGAATACATTTCATTTATGGTAGAGAAATCCTAAAATAAAATTTATGCACGCTTGACAGAATAAAATTCAACTAGGGATGAATACTGCTCTCTTGATAAGATAGTAAGATACTTGACACAAGATGTAGACTTAGAGCATGCAGATCAAACCTCTTTGAGTTGTGCATTATATATTTTTTATTAATACCGTTTCCAAGTTTTCAGATTAACTCCTTGAAAACTATTATATCTGCGTACTTAATTCATGACCAATAATTTAATACTAACACCCTATTGCTTACTCATAAAATAAAAATTGTGCATCAAGCAAAGTACAAATAAACAAAAATTTTGGCACATAATTCATTAGAATTAAGATATACGATAATGTTACCGTCCCAAGTTCTTCAATTGTTGTTGGTTTTTATTTTGAAATTACAAGTCCACTGCATAGAAATGGCTTCTAAATTAGATCTTCCGAAAAAAGTTATACCTTACTTAGGGGGATAACTAAGTCCGAGATAGGTCGTTTAGACGAAAATCAATATAAATCTCGCAGAACTGTTTATCGCTCAATATCTGATTGTGACCAAGGCATACCATGCCCAAATGTACTTAAAAGTGGCAGGTCTCGAATTTTTATCCAGTAAAGAATAGACAGACTGGTGATAAGCGCCAAAAATAGTGTTGAAGTTTCACTAAGGATATCGGGCAGTATTCATTAAGCCTCTAAATATACTGTTTTAAGAGAATTAGCTAGAAACAGACGGAAATACCGAAAAAAGAGGGAATGTCCAAAACCAGTTGACACCAATACCACAATCTTGTCGAGAGTTAAGACAATGTGGTATTACCACTTCAACTAAGCACTAGCTACGTTAGTGTACGTCATTTTGTAACGTATTGAGATAATATAACTACAAATAAAATCTATGAAATTGCCACGTGTCAAACCTACCACATCACATAAAAGTGGAAGAAGTTATTTAGCTCGATTAGTAACTCAGACAAATGGTCCTGAGACCGCAGAGCACTCTGATAGCGTGGGTATTTTGAAGCGTTGATAAAGAGTAAATATATGACTAGGCTAGTTACGTCGTAGAAAGCAAGATCAAAATTGTAGACAGAGAGATAGAGAGAACAGACAAGAAATAGGCACCACAAGCTTTAAAGAAAGAAAAGATAATTATTATTTATAGAAAGAGAGGCCCTGTAAAGCTTGAACCAGGGAAGCAATAGGAATAACAAATAAATGAAAGTTCCCTCGGTAAGCGGAATTTGTTTATATATATATATATATATATATATATATATATATATATATATATATATATATATATATATATTAATATATCTAATAATAACACGAAGACTAAACAGTCGATATAATTTACTCTTATATTTGCACTATGGGACGTTAATATTAATAATAATAATAATAATCCTTATTAGACGGTTAATTACCTTTTACCCTTTACAAACTCATAAAAACTTTTAAAGTTATATACATACAAAATAATAAAAAGTGAAAAATATAAAATATGAGTTGAATATACAAACAAAAAAAAGAGAATAAAAAATTTTTATCTCGCAGAATAAGACTATTTTAACTTAGCTTTATGTTTTACATTTCGAACAGAATCTGAAAAAGATCAATTTGATTTAAACTGTTAACAGTGGAAACCACTCTGCTTAAAGGATTATTTCATCCATAGCTGGTTCTATCGTAGCGTAATACGTGACAATTTCTTAATTGTACATGAGAAACGTAAATCATAAATTGGCATAATATGTTTGGGCAAGTGATTATTCCATTTAATACCCCTTAAGCCCTTAAGTTTTTCCTAATTTTCTCGAAAACGGATGAACCAAATGTAAATGCAATTCTAACATAAGAAGCAGCCTTTTTTCCTTAAGAAGTTTTACATTTAACATTTTACTGTAAAATAATTAGGGGAGCCAATATTTACAATAGTTTATTTTAACATGGGAATTCCCTATGTCCAGAAATTCAAGAGACACAGGGTGTGTATATATATATATATATATATATATATATATATATATATATATATATATATATATATATATATATATATATAATCGGAGAAGCTTGTTCAGTTCACTATATTAATCCTAGCTAAATTAAGCGTGGTCTACGAATATTTTTCCAAACTTAATATAAAGAATATGTTTACTTTATTTTGTTACTAAATTTAATGAAACTAGCAATAAAGGTAAATAGTATATTACTTTATAAGGGCCTTGTTAAATCCCTTGCGTACGATCGGGATTCTAATAATACTCGGTAGAGTAAATCCTTACTTCCTATGTAAAGTACATTGTTTTTTTCACTATCAACACGTTATGTTGTCTGTTAACAATTATTTTATGATTTTATCACAAATATTGATTTGGAGAATCTCATGCCATTGTAGCAAAATTAAGTAGTGGTCTTTACCTTGGTACTTAATAACCGTTTGTCATTTGATGAAAAACATAAATTTTTGACTTAAATAACATGTCCAATAATGAGCAAATCTCTGAAGACATGGCTTCTAATAGATTCTTAAGTATAAACAATTGTATAGATTGTACGTTTACAATTAATAGTAATAATTAATTAAGTTAATCTTATCGTTATTTCCGTAGGGAAATAACATTATATCCCTATTGTCACGCCAACTTGAAACTGTTGTGTAAATATAAGCTACTTCCCGAGAAGACATATTTTAAGTGCCACTTACTTGGTTGATGGTGAATAAATAATATTACTGATTACTAGAATCTCATAGCAAACATTACAATTGTAACAAATTTATTAAATGATGTTTGTAATGTAGCCAGGCCAGTCTATGGCTGCACAACTCGAGTGCAAGAACAAAGTTAATACGCGAACTTACATAAGCCAAATGAACGCCTAGTTTTCATGAGAAACCAGGTAGGACCACTTACGTTGCATGAAAGGTTTGTTAACGCATATATGTGTTGCGGGTATCTAGGGGAGGGTAAAATAAAGTTAACACTATAAAACACAGTATTTTATAATCAAGTGCGTAAGGTAGGTAAAAACTACATTGTATATAAGTCAAATCAGAATTAATGATGTAGCTTGTAATTTTTGGTTGAATCTAACTTAAATACGTGCAAAATGTGTAAATTGTATCTGAAAAGTTTGCTGTAATTCTGCATTTCTTATCAAACCCTACATGTACAGGTTTATTTTCTCATGAGACTGTGACTAACCAGTTTTGCTTTAGTAGAAATTTATAACTGTGAAATTGTTGGTTTCCTTTGTTTCCAGCACTTTCAGACTATAGTTTAGAAACACAAATGGAGACTTTAGAGTGCAATAATATACACATTTTTAATTTGTGGCTGACATTTCACAATTTGACACTTTTTTGTTGTCCTGGGGAGTGGCTTTAAAGCAGTTCTTAGTTCATCTTCAAAACAGTAATATGTCGACCTGGTGGTACTTATTGCCCTAAGGAATAAAATTTTGATAGTGCAATTCTTAGTAACCGTATGTTTAGTGAAATAAAAGCGCTTATTGTTGCGTTCATAAGTATAGAAGTGTTAGACAAGTTTTGTATTTGACTGAAGCAAATTCATTAGGTAAACTGTACTTCAAACAAACGATTTATGCTTGAATTTTAGAGAAATAAACAAAAATGGGTTATGAAGTTTTAGTTACAGTTACAGCTTTTATTGCTTTACAACAATACCCTTTTGCACAAGAATGTAAAGCAAATTTATTAAACACGCTATTCAAAATTTGTACCCCGTAAAAATCGGAAAAATAAAAGTTTAGACAAAAATCCAAAAATACGTCGATTTTTATTGAAAGGCCAACCAATTTTTATGCAAAAATTATGTTTGCATCCCTGAGTTTTACAGTAGGATGAGGGTTCAACTGGTCTCTAAATTGGAAGAGCTATTAAATACTTACACGGCCGTTTCTTTTTAGTTTGGTCGAGTTTTTGCTAAGAAATTGAATTTTAAAGTTCTATATTCAAGAAATCAAGTAATTTAATATACCAAAGGATACCAATGGAACGTTAGAACATGTCAAAATAATCTTATTTGCCATAATATAAGATTATGTTTATCTACTAAACCAAAATGCCTTATTTTATAGAAAGAATTAAAAAGTTGCAATTTACTTTCGTAATAATGATTTGTTCCAAAATGGTAAGAGTTTTTAATCAAAATTCTCCAAACAAAAATGTAAGCTACTAATACGTAACCAGCACTTCAATGACAAGTTTCAAACCACGGGTTCCATCAGAAACATCAAACGTGAAGTAAATCACCGAGTTTGAAATTGTGGTTTTGGATTATGTGCAAATGGACCCTATTCAGTTCTATCAGAAAAATATATGAAGATTCTTGTGTACCACGCTCTAGTGTTCATCAATAAATGCATTACTTCAAGGGTTGGACGAAGATAATCCGGATCAAAGCATTCAGTTTTGCAAACTTTTTAGCGAACAACCGATCAATAACCTGTGAACCTTTATGTTGAATGGTGAATTGTTATTATCGGTGTGATACCAATCTACTTTGGTTTAGGGAAGCTGATACACAATCCTTTCAAAGACTCAAAGTATGGGCCTTAACTATGGGAAACCACATTATTCGACCACTTGTCTTCAATGGCAATCTGAATAGAGTAACTTATTTGGAATTATTTAAGAATAAGATTGACCCGCAAATTTTAGAAAATGAAAATAACTTTTCAGAAGATCAGATAACTTTTTATCAGGATAGTGCATCCCATCATTACGCTGTTCATGTTTGAGAGTTTTTAAATAAGCGTTATTCCGTAAATATTTGTAAAGACTCAAGAATTATCCCCGAATGCTGGCGAATAACTCCTGAGGTCTTCAGAAATGTAAGATCTGGATTTATAATCAATTGTATGATTTATGCAATTTGGTGGAAGTCATCTTTTGTACTTTCATTAATGTATTAATCTTTTAACTGTGGAACTTTAAGACGCAAAGTCACAGCAAAGTCGATCGAATTAGAAAAAAAGGTTTGTATAGGTACAGAAAAGTCCTCCAAAATTTATGGAGATTTAATTCCTTGTACAATTTAAGAATTTGTAGATAACCGCCACCCCGCGCACGTGGTAAAAATAGCAAAAATGATTTTTGCATAAAAATGGATAAAAATTTTTTGATTTTTGTCAAATCGTTCCGTTGGGACACCTTGTACAGATAAGTGGTTTTTCGTTTTATGACTCTTGGTTGTTAAATTATTTCGCAGTTTACAATATATTGTGATCAGATTTATAGTTTTATCTTCGAAATTCTGATTTTTAGAAGGGTATCAAAATGTAATATAGATTGCTGTTACATTTTCATCCGAAATTGTGTTTCTTTTTATGAGTTATTGAAGTACACATAAATTTCTTTCATTGTGCTCGCTACTCGCTATGTTTGCTAATAATTGGTACAAATGAATCTATTTGTAATATTTTACACGTGGTTGCATAACAGTTTTTGAGCATGAGGATGATACAAAACACGTACCGGGTGGCCAACTAACATCTCAGGAATCGAATATAGCACAGGTTTGGGACAACATTTTTAATAACAAAAGTGGCCTCGAGAAACGCCTGGAAGTTATTTTCAGAATGTAGGTCCACCGCTAGAGGGCGTATTTGATAGTTGAAATTTTAAAAAGCAAAATTTTTCAAAATTTACTCAGTTAAGGGGCATATTAATTATTATAATCAGATTCCTCGACAAATTCTGCATATTTTTTATTTGACAAGTTTTAGTGTATCTCTTCAAATAAGGGGAGGGGGAGAGTGGGAACCTTTAATTCAGGTTCTGCTGTTGTTCTGTGTTGTTTGAAAGAGCTTTTGTTAAACAATAGAAAATTTGTAAATTAGAAGCAATCTGATTAATAACATAAATGCTAGAGGGCGCTGTTTAATATTTTTTTAATATTGTGTTTTCTCTTTACAATTTTAAATGGAAGCATAAAAATTTAAGTAGGTCTTTAAAAAGTAGACTATATTAGTAATAAAACAGTAAAAACCGCAAGTCGATATCTTTTTCCTATTCTGAGATATCGTAAGAAACAGGTAAATGACGGGAATTGTTCTTCCAACGTCTAGTAGGCTAGTTCGCGTTCACGAAAATTATTAAATTTAGTCTGGATGAAAAGATCTTACATTGGTCGGCAGTAATTTTAACTGTTATCAACTTATCATACTATTGTTATGGTTGCCGCTAGATTACCTAAATGTAATGCTGTCGCTACTAACAATCAGAACAAATTATAAAATAATACTGTGATCAATCTAACATTTTTTTAATTATATAAGAATGTTATATTTGTTTTCACGCGATGTGTTAGTAAATCGAAAGCATAAAATATCAATAAAAACCGATATTTGCCCAGCAACAACAAATACAGTTTAAAATATGAATTACGATTTACTGATGACAACAAAATTAGTAAAGAGGGCCATGTAAGATATAAAATAAATTCCCTGTTGAAAACAAGCAAGCTATGATTTTCACGCACATGTCAAAAGTTATTCATAGTGTTGCATTTAATAGACTTTCTTTATCTTTTCGTACCAAAATGATTCTTACAAATGAAGAAGCATTTGAAATGTCGGCAGTTTATTCTGAATGTATGAGAAATGCAACCGTTGCTGCTAGAGTGTATGCACTGCTGTACCCAAACAGACGGCATCACAGCAGAAGAGTTTTTCTCCAACTCGCACACCGTGTGCGTACTACTGGAAATGTGGATCTTCCTGTGTACCGAAGACAACGCAGATGTAGCACAGAGGAAAATGTTATTGATGTTTTAGCTTATGTAAATGTTAGCCCTCATTCAAGCACCAGAGCTATAGCTAGAGACTTGGGTATATGTCGAACCACCGTCCAAAATATTTTAAAACACAGTTGACTACTTATTTATTAATCCATGTTTTATTCCGTATTATAATGATAAAAATGTTTTAATTTTTTTCGTTTGTCGTTATATGTTTCTCATTTTTACCATACCAAAAATGTCATTACATCAAAGTTAACTTGTGACAACATGACTAATGTATTTGCCGCCATTTTATGTCCAGTTTCAATAAAACACCAAATTATTTAATGAAATTATCTTATGCTATGTGAATAGATTTTAACTGACAACATGATAATTAAGTGAGGCTAAGTAAAGTAAAAAGGTACCAATAATAAAAAATAATGAGAGGCCGGGCGAAAACAATTCGTAATAACATTACGAGAGTTAATGCATTTAAAGTCCTTTTTCGTTTACTAACAACGAAGGACTTCAATGTGTCTTATTGATCTGATTACTTTATAATATATACTATTTTAGATTGCACCCATGTCACATGGTCCTACACCATAGTTTGAATGCCCAAGATTTCGATACCAGGTTGGATTTTTGCAACTGGCTCTCAAATATGATACACGACGATCCTGAAATACCTTCACGAATTATGTGGACAGATGAGGCTACTTTTCATAGTGATGGTAGTGTAAATCGACATAATATGCACTAATGGTCTGAAACGAATCCCCACTGGATGCAAGAGTTCCAACATGAGGGTCGTTGGTCTGTAAATGTGTGGTGCGGGATTCTAGGTGGAGAAATAATTGGGCCTTTTTTTTAATGAGACTGTTAATGGAGAAAGATATTTAGATCTTTTAAGCAACGAATTGGCACTTCTTTTAGAAGACGTACCCTTGGACATTCGTCGTGATATGTTCTTGCAACATGATGGGTGCCCGGCACATTATTCTAGAGACGTTCGGAATTTCTTAGATCAATCATACCCTGAAAGGTGGATAGGACGTGGAAGTTTATTTATTTGGCCGCCAAGGTCTCCAGACCTAACTTGTTTAGATTAATAAGATATCTCGTTTATGCCGATAGACCCACAACAAGAGCTGACATGATTGAAAGAATACGACAGACAATACGAAGTATTTCAAGGGCAGAAATTGAAACTGCTGTTTTCTCCACCCGTCAGCGATTGATTTCATGCATTGAAAATGATGGACGACATTTTGAACATCTAGGGCGACACTAATTAGGTAGTTATTTATTTAAGGTTTTAATTGTTAGATTTATCACATTATTATTTTATAATTTGTTCTCATTGTTAGTAGCGACAGCATTACATTTAGGTAATCTAGCGGCAACCATAACATTAGTATGATAACAGTTTAAATTACTGCGGACCAATGTAAGATCTTTTCACCTAGGCTAAATTTAATAATTTCCGTTAACGCGAACTAGCCTACTAGACGTTGGAAGAACAATTCCCGCCATTTATCTGTTTCTTACGATATCTCAGAATAGGAAAAAGATATCGACTTGAGGTTTTCACTGTTTTATTACTAATTGTAAAGAGAAAACACAATATTAAAAAATATTAAACAGCGCCCTCTAGCATTTATGTTATTAATCAGATTGCTTCAAATTTACAAATTTTAATTAAAATTAAAATTAAAATTATAAATTTTGAAAAATTTTGCTTTTTAAAATTTTAACTGTCAAATACGCCATCTAGCGGTGTACCTACAATTCTGAAAATAATTTCCAGGCGTTTCTCGAGGCCACTTTTGTTATAAAAATTTTTTTACCGAACCTGTGCTATAATCCATTGGCCACCCGGTACAATGCATGTTTATTAAACGTTTGCTTAACTGAAAATAAAACACAAATAATGAAATATTTAAATTTATTGAGTAAAGTTTAGGTAGTTGAAAATAAATTTTCCTTCTGACTTTTGGTAATAATGTTTAACATTTCGGTGCTTATTTTGGGGTAATTTTGTAGGAACTCTGCAGGTAGTGTAACATTAAAAGTATACTGTAAGAGTAGCGAGTATTATGTCTTTTTTTATATTTTACACATTTGTTCATGTCAATTATGGAAATTTTAAAATGACTGGTGACGATGACCTTATTCATTTAAGACGTTTATTGATGAGTGGGATATCATGTGGCCTTTTATTGCTCACGATACATAGCAGTGACACATCGAAACCATGCCCACTTCTGTTTCGGGCTGTTAGCAAAAATTTTCTCGCGTAATAGTATTTAATGTTGAGAGAACTTGCACCTCACCTCACGACGGCTCGTCTGGTCGCAATCTTTACTTCACGCTCTATGCATAGAAACACTATTCAACCTGTGTAGTGTTTACATAATAAATTTGTAGGTCTAAGATCTTATTGTACTATTCAAAAATATAATTCAAAGTTACGTTTTAAATTAGTCTAGTCTAGACAACCGCTGATGATGTTAGCGTAGCAATCGAAACGCGTTTGGTGTTTTTTAATTTTGTGTGGTACGTGGGTGTATTTGGTTTGTTACGTTTTAAAGTTTGAGACTCACCACCTGTTCGGAATTAAACAGTAACGAAGGTCGGTCCTTTTATAATCTAATATTTAAACTTCAAGAAATTATTAACACCCAAAATTAAATATTATCAGCGCATTCACAACAATTAAGCGATATTGCTAATAAGATGTTACCTTTCGGAGAAAAACAAACCCAAAATAAAAACAAAAATCCAAAACCAAAGGAAAAGCCGCAAAATAACAATAGTGCCGGCACCTGTGACAAGACGGTTAAACCCAAAGTTGAAAACGAACCAGCGTCATCATCTGTACAACGTAACAATAAAAATACGATATCACAAGTTGAAGATAAAAATGGCGAAGCTACCGAATGTACCATTGACTCAAGCATTCGAATAAATACAGCAAGTACTTCAGAAAGTGGTTGGTACATACAAACGTAGGTATAAAAATGTGATAACGGGAACCAGATCGTCACGACCAAATCAGACAATACCTGCGGGCGTTGTGCTTAAAAGAAGGGCATGGTTCCATGTAGCAGGTGTATCACAGCTTCGTGAAATCTTAAATATTAAATACAATCGGAATGATTTTCATTGTGAAAAAATTCTCTCACAACATCCCAATCCATCTTTCTCAAGTTTCAAGGTTGGCTCATGCTTCTCTTTGTTGGAAACTTTGAAAAAAACGGGATTCATAGGAAAAAGGTATTTACTTACGTCGTTTCAATTTTTTTCCAAAAAACTGTACCCAAAAAGTAATAACGTAGCATCAAATTCAACTATCAACCAAAAAAATATAAGAATATTCTATCAGAATGTTCAAAGCATACAGGGTACTAAAGTTACATACATGCTGAAATAATTCTCATTTGATATATAGAAATGTATTACCGTTGAGGTACGTTATCCACAACAACAAAATATTTGTCTTCTATGGCCACTGTTGGAACATACTTGTTACAGTGGCCAGTAGAGTAAGAAACAGTGGTCACTCATTTTCAGTAAATAAATTCGTATAGAAAACAGTTTAACACAATTTAAAGATCATTCTGAAGATTAATAAGAGGTACAAGGAATCAAGGAATTCAAATTTACACAAAACACCTAACCTAAATTATTAAAGCAGATACATTTTTACCCTACATTATAAGAAAACAAATCCATAGGAAATGATAACAAATCGGAAGTTCTAGAGGTTCCTCCAATATTGGTAGGCAAATGCATTACGATATCTTGAACAGTAACTGTACCATAATCATGAACATCAGGATAATAAAACTTGTTGCGCTTACGTCGTAAAAAACTAACGTTGAGTTCATTGTTTGAAATTGTTTCTATAGTTTTACCAACATAGTATTTACAATTATTTTTTATGACAAATTTCACAAGAACAAATGAACCTACATTTAATTCATCAACATTTATTTTTTTATCGGGCTCATCAAAAATATCCACTTCATCAGAATCAGTTAGGTCGCTCATCTAGAAGTTTTTACTTTCATCATCACTTGACACTTCATTTATGACGACATCTTTGTTAACCACTGTTAGTAACAGTTTTTCGGTTTTTTAAATTGGTTTTCCTATTATTTTTCATTCCATGTTTCTATACAGGCTAGCATGTTAAAATGTCTGTAGTGTTTTTTCTTCCGTTACTTTTCTTTGGAGCGGAACTAGGAAAAGGTTCTACAACCTCTGGGCTTATGAACTTTAACTCGGGGGTTCTTGAATTATTTCTTGGAGTGGTGTTGTGATCATTGGACTGTATGCTCTGCTTTGTTTCATTCTGTTTCCTTATTTCTAATTTGTATATCGGTAACTCTAGCTGACAGAAAATCGCTATCCTTAAATATTTTATCACTAAACGGAAATATTCCGGTTGCCTTAAACCCTGATATGCAATTGCTTGGGCAGAAGGCAAGTGGGTAAGCACTGCCCAATATATGAGATATGTCTTAAATCGTAATGCGCTTACCGGGGTTATTTAGTAACCAGGTTTGGCAAGTATGATTGTAATACCTTCTCAAAGGGTCATACACACATTTGTCTAATGTGCGATGGCATTGTTAGTAAAATTAGATTTTGTTCTTTTGCTAATTTAATTGCTTCTAAGGATGAATGGTTCTGGTGATTGTCCATTATTAATAATACTGGAGAATCTTGGCATGGTTTGGTGCTTCTAATGAAATGCGTAAGCCATTGAAGAAATATTTCACTAGTGTAACGGGAGCTTTCGAAAAATCAAAGTTTCGCGCTAGATTATACGAGATTAAATATTTATATATTATTTTTCTGGATAAATAAATAGTTATTGTTCATTTGTATTTGAATGTAATTAATATTAAGATGAAAAGCTCGAGTTTATTTCAGTAAGTTATCTATACATTTAATTTGAAAATATTTAAATTACGCGGCATCTGCAAGTGCATGAATGTGTTGGAAGGGAATGACGAGGTCATAATAATGATATTCAGTTTTTTAAACAGTCGCTTACAGTGAGCGATCACAGACAGTCGCAATAAGTAAGCGAACAGAAAGGGTCGCATAAAAATAAGTGATCAGAATTCGAAGTCTAAGCGACATTGTATAGTCACGCTGCCCTATAAAGTGTTAAAATTATAAATAAGAATTAATTAATGGTGATAGGGAAGAAGTAGAAAATTACCTTCCTTTTTAAAATAATAAAAAATGACGTAATAAGTGAAGATGACGCGTTTTGTATGTCTCAGAACCGTAATCAAATAGTGAAAAATAAATATAATAGACAGTAATCGACCCAAATTGGAAAATCGAGGTGTAAAGGATAATAACTCAAATTCATTGATGTGTAAAAAGGGAGCATTCGCGGGTGGCAAATAGCTTGCATTTTGTTACGCAGGCTATTTGTAGTTGAAACTGAACGATTAAGTAAAAACTGTATAGTGTAGTAAATAAATCGAACAATTATTTACTAAAATCATTAGCTGATGAAAAAAAATTATTACAAAAGTATCAGGAAAGATAAGGACAAGAATAGAGGCCCACTTATCATCGGTCAAAGAAACACCAGCATTACATCATCAGTTGCAATGTAAATAAGTAAAAACCTTTTTTGTTTGTTAATAAATAAATTTTTTTGTGTTTGATTTTCTCGAAACTTTACATTTGACTATCACAATTAAACGAAAGCAATATTTTACTACTGATAAGGATTTTATTTGTTATGTCAATTTTAAGAAGGTTATTATAGATATAGGTTTGATTCTATAAATATTTGTAACTAACATATTGATGCATTTTCGTTCAGATTTGGAATTTAATTAAATGAGTATAAAGTTTCATTTATTTTTATTGTTAAAGATTATTAATATCACAAGCTTACACAATTATGGAATATATAAATGCAGAAAGAGATCAATTCAATAGTTATCCAGATAAATAAATAAACCAAAATGAGCATAACTTTGGGCAATGATAACAGAAATCCCCTCTTAATATTAAATTGAGCTAGCCGTTGCAAGAAAGGAGGTAGTAAAAGTAAAGCTTAAAATTCATTTACGCAAACCAAAATTAATTAGCAAGCAAACGGTCGTACGTGCGATAATCGGCTAAAACTGTCGACGCCGATCGGTGATCGGTGATCGTTAATTACTCTCGGTACTACGGGCTCTTTGCCCTCTATACCTTCATCTAATCGTGATTCTTGATGGCATCCGTAGTTTCGATGTACCTGTAAAAAATACATTAAAATTACCGATACCTTTGTTTGTTGTTCGGAGAAGATCTTCAGTTTTCAACCTCAGGTCTTCTCGGTATCGTAGTCCCATTTCTTCGTTGGGGCGGCCGCTTAAATGATTGCGGCTTTTGCGTACCCTCTTTGGGTGCTTAACCTTTCGTTGCTCGGAGTGCCTTCACGATCTTCATTACGAGCGCGAAGTCTTCATCTTCCAGTTCTTCTGGCGTCTGCTTTGCATTTCCTGCAGCCATCTGCGCGTAACTAATGCTGGGTTCGGCAATTCTTGCCGGTTTCCTAACGATTGTTGGTTTGGGGGCGTTACCCTTCTTGACATTTCTCGGGTGGGCGGGGCATCCACCGTAGTTTGCAGTGTGCAACCCGGTGCAGTTGCAACACTTTGCTTCGCCCTCTTCACGGGTCTTCTGACATTCCCTCGTGTTGTGTGCCCCCGCACACTTCACACATCTGGGAGGCGCATGGCAACCGTTGGAGGTGTGTCCAAAACGCTGGCACTGGAAGCATTGACCGATGCCATTCTTCTTGTGGAGCGATTCCACACGTACTCTGAGGTATCCTATTGTCTTAATGTTGAAGACCTCTTTGGCCTCTTCACTTCTTCCGAGGTGGACCAGTACCATCGCAGTTTTTCTATGTTCGCGTCCGGCGAACATGCGGCTTACCTTCTGTACATCAAATCCCCCGGATTTGAGTTCTTCCTTGACGGTTTCCAACATCTCGTCATCTTGGGGGATGCCCTTAATAACGACCTTGATCGGCTTAGCTTCCTCTAGCAGGTAAACGTTGAACTGCACGCCGGCGTCGTCTAGTGCAGTGGTTGCCGTTCTGTACTCCTCCGCGGAGCTGAGGAGCACGCTGATACCATCCTTGGTGGTTCTAGTCGTTTTCGGCGTTATACCGACAGTCTTTAATTTCTTCATCGCCTTTGTGTAATCCTCCTGTCGGTGGAGGATCAGTGGCGGGATCCTTTCTCGTTTTTCGGGCATTTCCTTGCTGGGGGCTTCTGCGTCCACCCGTTGACGCTTGACTCCGCCCCTTTTCGTTACGGTTTGGAAGCCGTCCTCTTCTGGAATAGTGTCTTCTTCCTGCTTAGATGTAGTTGCTACTTCCATCTTGGTAGGCTCGTCCTTCTTCTTTGGTGCTGCTGGAGCTTCTTCCTTCTTACTGGTAACCACTTCCGTTGGTTTAACCTTCTCTTTCCGCTTCTGTTTCTTCGACTTCGGCGGTTCTTGAGTCTCTTCGGCCTTATCTTCCTTAGCCTTTTCTGCGGCTGGCTTGCTTGAAAGCTTCTTCAATTCTTTCTTCGCTTGCTTAAGTTCTGCCTCTTGTTTGGCGTACAAGCGTTGTAGATCTTCTACCATTCGCACCAACTCGTTGATGCGGATCCGCTGCTGGATGATGATCTCCGCAGGGTCCTCATCTTCGAAGTCGCTGTCCCCGAACATCTTCTTTGCGTTCTTCTATACCGGATCTATGTGGCTTGAACCACACAATTCCGGTGCGAAGATTGCTGAAATAAAGTATTAGTAACGATACTCGTCGTACGTTCCCTTTCAAAAGATAGCGCCAATAGGCGTATCGAAAAAATCTGCGCAAACTCTCTCCCAAAACGCGTGCGTTCAGTTCGAGAGCTCAACACAGACTTTGTCTGTCGACGCCGAGTAGGGTGTGCATGCCTTATGTTGAAACGCGCCCGGCCCCGCCCGAAGGGCGTGGCCTAGGTTGACGGGCGCCGACCGCCCGAGAACATATAAGTCCTCGCGGGCGGGCGTGCGCCGTTATACGAACGCGATTCGAACGTCCGTCGATACGTACGTACGCACGCACGCTCCTACCGCATCTCGATTCGATAGTTCCCCTGTACGAGGATAGATAGCAGCTAGCGGCACGCACGACCGACCGACCGACCATGCCACCCAAGACTAGCGGTAAGGCGGCCAAGAAGGCGGACAAGGTCCAAAAGAACATCTCCAAGTCCGACAAGAAGAAGAAGCGCAGGAGGAAGGAGAGCTACGCCATCTACATATACAAGGTGCTGAAACAGGTTCATCCCGACACCGGCATCAGCAGCAAGGCCATGAGCATCATGAACAGCTTCGTGAACGACATATTCGAGCGGATCGCCGCCGAGGCCTCCAGGCTCGCGCATTACAATAAGCGCTCCACGATCACCAGTCGGGAGATCCAGACCGCGGTCAGGCTCCTCCTACCCGGCGAACTGGCGAAGCACGCCGTCAGCGAGAGCACCAAGGCGGTTACCAAGTACACCAGCTCCAAGTAGACGTAGTCACGTATCGAGTTTGTGGTCGAAAACGAAGAAATGCGAAAAAAAAATGTTAAATGGCGACCGTCGACGATGGGGACTCGTGGTGTACCTTATACAAAAAAAAAAGGGTTCTTTTCAGAACCGCAACACTATCGAAATGTTATAAATAAGTAAGAGAACCCCCGTGATGAAAGCGAGGCCGACGCCGTAACGTACGAGCGTGGCCGTTCAACATGATCGTAATCGTAAATGACATCTTTATAAATTGAACCCATTCAATTCTAAACAAACGTAATAAAAAATAATCAACTCATATATTAAATTTTATTCAGAAATGTTGGAATTATAAAAAAGTTTAAAAGAACTCAAATCTTATTCTTTGGAGCGGGTTAAATAAATAAAAGTAGTATCTAAGGGTACTACGCCCGTTGCGCTAGTCATCCAACCGGAAGCAGATGCAACTCCTATAGTTCCTGGTAGCGCATTTTTAATTATGAAATCTTTAAAAAACTTCCGTGGAAAAATTAAAAGGGGCGGAGTTGAGTTCCCAATAGCGTTTATCACGCCACACATAGTTACTAACGTTCCCCTTCCCGCAGAAAAAATTTGACCGACTGTCCTTTTTGAGCAATTATCTTACCAGTATCTTGAACAGTGGTCAACGCAGTCGTCTATGTTATAAATCTGCCTAGGATTGAACTTATATTTATCAAATAATGTTTTAAGGTTGCTGAAAAAGTTTTGGACCACAGGCTGATCAAACCTCATGGGTCTCCCAGAGAGGTTGCTTCAGCAGAGCGTATAGATAATGTCTGATTCCTCTTTATGAAATTAGTAAACTAAAATCGTCCCGTTCTTTCATTTTCTCGCCAAGACTTTGGTATCTTCTTTTTATTTACAATAGCCAAGTCGTAAGCTAGTTTACGGGCATTTGTTGGACTTAGTCCGTGATGTAATCGTGCCACCTCTTGTAGATACTCACAAAGGATCTCTTCTTCCTCCTGCGTAAATATTTGATTTATCTCGTAATTCGGAGTTAATCTAGAAGCTGCATCCAACACTGCTGAACACCAGTCAATGTTTTCTTTATTAATGCATTTATTTAAATATCGTCTGAGAGTAGTCAATCGCATTCCTCATTACCTCCGACGTAGTATTTCTAATTCGTCTTTGTTTTATTTTAGTCATTTTTACTGAAAATGGACAACGGGGTAAGTTCAATATTTTGCGTTCAATATATTGTGTGTATTGACCAGCACGGGTCTGCAATAAACTAGTAAACTAATACTGTTAAAACAAATTATGTGGCCACTGTTGCATCTATCACATTTTTAAAGGAACCTAACCTTGCATAAATTAAGTTGAAAATTAATTAGCTATTTAGTGGAAATGTATTTATCATATACTAAAGTACATTACTGACTTACCACAATAAGCTATTGCACATAATACACTTATAACACCACTACAAACGCACGTATTTATTTTACTATCAACACAACAAAAGCACGAAATTTTATGTGAAGTAAACTGTTGAGTAGATGATGTCGAATTCTACAGTATATTGAAGTAGCTTTGTACACAAGTTGGCATCACAATATACAAAATAATTATTAAAATATAAAGTGGCCACTGTTCTAGACTGGCCACTGTAGCAAGCTCTCCCCTACTTACACAAGAACAGATATCGGTAACGTCAAATTAGAAGGTGTTTTCGAATGCTGAACACTACAGTGTAATCTCTTTATACTTGTGGTATTATATAGACCTCCCGGTGGAGACTTTAAATTGTTCTAAGATAAATTAAATAATGTACTAAACAAAATTAATAACAGTGGTGACTTTAACGTCGATTTCAACAACGACTCAATTGAAAAGCGCAATTTATGTAATTTTTTTTTAACCTATAACTTACATACAACAATAAAATCGACAAGAGTACATTACACGGGTAAAGAAACTTGTATTGACAATATTTTTTCTAATTTTATTCCAAAAATTATATCAGACGATAGTGTTCAAACTTATATTTCAGATCACCTCAGCCAAATTTGATAATTCCCCTTTAAAGGATGCGAATACAGTCATCTACTCACGGAAAGTAAATGACCTAAATAATATCGAAACATTCTGCCAATATTTACAAATACAAAGCTGGACATATCTATATACAATGAACTGCCCAGAAAAAGGATATGATACGTTGGTAAAACAATTTCTTAAAATATTTCATTTCTGTTTTCCACTACAAAGAATCGCAAATAGAAATTTTAACAAATCTTCTTGGATAAATAAATATCTTTTGGATTTAAAAAGACAGGTAGCCGCAATGAGTGACCTTGCAAAATCAAATCCAATTTTCACAAACGTTTACAAACTTTAAAACAATGAATATAAATCGCAACTAATACTTGTAAAAAGACGATATCACGACGACTTCATCCAATAAAAGCAGAATAGCCTGGAAAATTATAAAATGTAACAGTTGCACCAATAATTTGCCCCAGAGTATTCAAATTATGAGAGCAAACAATATAAAAATAGAAGCCCATCAAGCAGCAAATGAGTCTTATAAATATTTCAACAATGTCTTGAAAAAATTAACAGAAAATCTTGCACAAGATGTAAATCGACAACTCACTACACAAAATTTCTCTATAAATCATTCGATCATTTACTTAGATCGAGTTACTGTGCAAGAAATTTAGATGAGTTATGAATGTTTCTCATTAAAAAATGCATTTATTTCATTTCCGAGCCACTAGCTTTTCTAATTAATCTTTCTTTGGAACATGTCGTCTATCCCGCGAATTTAAAACATGTCGTTATAAAACCCTTACACAAAAAGGGAAATAAGAATACGGTCGAAAATTTTAGACCAATTAGTATTTTTCCTGTTTTCGAAATATAACGAACAAGCATTAAATTCGAGAGTGATTGCGTTTCTAAACCATACTAATATGTTTTCTGAAAATCAACACGGATTTCAGGAACCCAGGGATACAAATACTGCCGTTAATGAAATTATCGATTCTATAATATACGCTTTTAATAACATAACTATTATTTTAGGTTTATTCGTTGCCATGAGTAAAGCTTTTTACTATGTAAATCACACTATTCTACTGGAAAGCTTGCAAGAGTGGGAATACATGGTGTTGCATTCAAATGGTTAAAATCCTACCTTGTAGATCGACCGCAACAAGTAGATCTAAATAATATCAAATCCAATACATTGCTGTCAAATATTGGCATACCACAAGGTTCCAGTTTAGGACTCACGCTTTATATCATTTATGCCAACGATCTAAATTAATATTTAACTATACTACCAAGATAGTCGATGAGTTCAATACTTTATACTCTTCTCTCAACCATTGGAAAGGAGAAAATAAATTGGTTTTAAATAAGTACAAGACCACATGTCTAGCACTTCGTAGGAACCGCTTAAATAATCCAATCCCTGACTCGATAGTAGCTTTGAAACTTTCTGAAAAGACCAAAATATTAGGCATAACTTTCGATCACCACAATTTTCGATTGAAACTGAGAGATTCCTGAAGGTCTTTCTTTAAGCATTATCAAATACTTGCTTTACTGAGTCTGTACGTTTACGAGGTTATCATGTTTTCGTATAATAACCTTAGTATTTTTAACTTAAACCAACATTGTCTTAACTACTCTACAAGAAAAAAGGCGATATATCAACAGCTGTACATAACTCTAACGTGTACAAAAGCAGTGTAATGTGCAGGTTGTCCCATTTTCGTATGTTTTACGGGGTATCTCGCTTATTTTTTAGGTTAGAACCTTGCGGTTTTTGCGACATAGTGCTACTTTTTAATGAAACCAAAGATGCACTAACCAAATTTGCCATAGCCATCTTAGTTTTTGTGCTACAGGGTGATCTTGGAAAAATGGCATTTCCAGTCATCCCCTGTAACTCTGTTATTGTCAGACAAATTAAAAAAGTAAAAACTAATATTTGTAGATTTTTTTACGTAGAATCTATTGGCGATACTCAGATTTTCTTTAGAGGTCACAGTTTTTGAGATATTGACATAACCTACTTTTTTTTTAATGGGATACCCTATATATTTTTTTAAAACCTTTTTCCCCTTGCCAAGAGCTTTTCAAAAATATAGCATAGTCTATATTTATTTTTATAAATAACGTGACAAAATGATTTTCTTCTATAATTTACATTTACAAGTTTCACAAAGTTTATAAATGCTTTTAATAACATTTTCCAAAATAAATGATTGTCTTCGTAATTCTGCAAAAGCATTTTCCGTTGCAATTTTTAATTGTTGCATGTTGGCATATTGCTTTTAATAAATTTTATTCTTTAAATACCCCCCACAAAAAAATCCGAAACCGAAAGATCCGGTGATCGTGGTGGCCATCGAACAGGTCCATTTGTTCCAATCCATCTCCTGGAAAAACGTTCATTTAGCCAGTTTTGTATTATTCTAGCATTGTGGGCTGGAGCCCCATCCTGATGGGAGAATATATCGTTCAGTTGAGCCAGTGGAATGTATTCTAAAATATTCATAGTTTTTCTTGTAGAATTTGTAAGTACCATTAGAGTTTAGGTTTTCTTCATAAATCTTGTAAACTATTTTTCGGTTAAAAATAAAGCTGCAGACATTAAATCCGAACCTGCCTTGACGCTGTATAGGAAAAATCACGTGGGTGTTTTCTTGACTCCAAAACAGCGAGTTGTGTCTATTACGAATTCCCGAACTTGTGAAATGTGCCTCGTCTGACCAAATTATTTTTTTTTCAAAATTATTGTCCTGTGTTTTCATATTTATAAACCAATTGCAGAACTCCAATCTACGTTCAGCAGATGATGAACAAGTTTATACTTGTAGGGTTTGAATTTATGTTTTTTTTAAATCCTTTGCACTGTTGTTTTAGATACACCGGTCTCTTCATTTATTTTCCTGCGCGAGGTTTCAGGAGTGGCTTGAACAACTGCTAAAACGTTGATCTCTGATTCCTCATTCTCTTTGTTGTAAACTCGGGGTCGAGGTTTGTCAAAACATCCATGTTGGCAAAGATTAAATTTTAATTTTTGAAATATTCTTCTGTCGGGTTGCCTTCTTTCGGGATATCTATATGACAAAATAGGTATATAAAATAAATACAATAGAGTTCTAAGGCCTGGTCTGCGTTTTCATTAGATAATATGAAGCAGGTATTTATATCATATTTTTCTAAGTTTTCAAATTTTTAGTTTCGAGCCATATTAAAAAATAATTAAACAACAACAACAAAAACAACAAGAACAAGAACGATAACAATAAACAAAAACAACGAATAACAATAAATATCAGCACTAAATTTGGGAAAATGTAACCAGGAATAATTTGAGAGAAGCAGAAACTTCAAAAATCAAATACCTAGGTAATGGCAGAACGTTAATTATTTTGTTTTTTGGTTACCCACGGCTATCCACTATTATCAATGTAAATTACAGAAAAAAATCAATTTGTCACGTTATTTATAAAAATAAATATAGACTATGCTATATTTTTGGAAAGCTCTTGGCAAGGGGAAAAATATTTTCTAAAAATATATAGGGTGTCTCATTAAAAAAAAAGTAGGGTATGTGAATATCTCAAAAACTGTGACCTCTAAAGAAAATCTGAGTACGCCACTGGATTCTGGGTAAAAAAAATCTACAAATATCAGTTTTTATTTTTTTAATATGTCTGACAATAACAGAGTTACAGGGGATGGCTGAAAATGCAATTTTTCCAAAATCACCCTCTAGCACACAAACTAAGATGGCTATGGCAAATTTAATTAGTGCACCTTTGGTTTCATTAAAAAATAGCACGGTGTCGCGAAAACCGCAAGGTTCTAACCTAAAAAATAAGCGAGATACCCCGTAAAACATACGAAAATGGGACAACCTGTACAATGCTGGATAATTCCATAATCATCTTCCCAAGAATCTTAGATCCATAAAACATGAATACATTTTAAAAACAAACTTTATTGTTACATGAATGCTACACTATTGAAAACTATTTTAATATAAACTTCTCAAAATGTTTTAACTTATTTGTTTGTAAAGGATCTTTTTTGTTGTTCCTTACGTGTACATCATACATTATTATTATGACTGTTTCTCTTTATCTGTATACTTGTCTGTATTATTATATAGATAATACAGATTATTACTATTATATGAATGAACGTTCAAAGGCGTTGCAAAATACCAATCAACGTTTCCATTTACACAGTACCATGCAATGATCAGAAATCCAGATTTGCGTTTTAAGTCAGACGTGCTTGTTATTTATTTTTAGTAATCACACGATTTTTATGAGTCAGAAGTAAATGTATTATCTTTAATATGCACTATTTTAACTCTTTGATTGCAGTATTGATTATAGATTTAATTAATATGTAGATAGATAGATAAAAATATTACAGCTTTATTTCAATTTGATATTGTTAGTTACTAGTGTAGCACTTTTTGAGGATAAGAAGGAAGGCGACCTACATTTTATCATGCAATTGGTAATAAGGGAGAAGGGAAATTGCATTAAACGTATGTAAATAGTTAGTTAAGGCCAAATATAACACAAACCGAACTAAAATTTTAATACGAGTTAAAATATTTTGAATTACTACGTTTACTAGGTACTGTTTCATGCCGTGCTCTATAATTAACGTATCTTTCTTTTTATTTATTTAACCCTTAACCACCGTCGTACGGTCACAGTGACCGCTTCCGATTTTCATTGTTTAATATTTTCCCCTCCTCTTACCATAGAGACTTTAGCGGCACAGTGCCTTCAATCCACATTCTTCTCAGTGTAGTTCTAGACGTAGAAGGCGGTAAGTCCGTTCATAATCGAGCTACGTCAATTTGAATTTCGTTACCGGTCACAGTGACCGCACGACGGCGTTATCGTAACTTTTTTAAAATTTAGTTTTTATGATGGATAATCAATCAACCTGGACCATCAAAAAGGGTAAAATGTTGCAATGTTTTGGATAAAAATTTTGAGGAAACATGTTTACAATGACATGAAGAAAATGATAGTGAATGTAATGGTACGGAAAATCTTGACGAAGACATTTATGAATTTAGTGAGCATGAAAGTGGTTCAGAGGTTGAAGGAGAATATGATGAAGCAGAAGGTGGGGGTGAAGTAGAGGAAAAACACTCAAGTGATAAATCTGAAGATGAAATTGAAGTACAAAACAGGAAAAATAATTATGGTAAAAACAGATTCAAATGGTGTTCTATACCATTTCAATCTCGCACCAGAACTTTACAGTACAATATTATAATGCAGTTTCCAGGTTTGCGTCTAAGTGCTAGGTTTGGAGATAAAGCAGAACCTCTTGAAACGTGGAGTGTGTTGTTTAATGAAGAAATGTTACTTACAATACTACGATGGACAAACTTAAAAATTAAAAAAGAAAGTAGTAAATTTTCACGAACTTCAAGACCAGAACTAAAAGAATTAGACTTAACTGAACTAAAAACGTTCATCGGTCTACTATTTTATACAGCAGCATTTGTTTCGAATCATGAAAAAATCGAAAGAATGTTTGCAACTGATGGATCTGGTAGGGATATTTTTCGTTCGGTTATGTCTAAAAACAGATTCTCCTTTTTGTTAATTTGCTTGAGATTCGACGACCCTGATAGTAGAGAGGAGTAATTCTGTGTGTCCCGTCCCAGAAATTGTTAATCATTTCATTACAAATTCTCAGGCTACTTATTCTTTGAGTGCTAATACTTGCATTGACGAAATGCTTGTATCCTTTAGAGGTAAATGCAAGTATAAAATGTACACGCCAGCAAAACCATGCAAATACGGTCTGAAAATAATATGCTTGACCGACGCCAGAAATGGTTATTTTTATAATGGCTACATCTACAGTGGCAAAGATACTGACGGGATTGGTCTGGCAGAAGAGTTAAAAAAATTCAGTAAGCCTACACAAGCGGTTCTAAGCACAACCGATTTTTAATTCAAATAGAAACGTGACAGCCGATAATTGGTTTATGTCGACTCAAGAAAAACAAAAAAGAAATTCCACTCAAATTTCTTCCTACTCCAAGAAAAGAAGTGGGTTCATCAATTTTCGGATTCACAAAAAATATGACATTAGTTTCCTAAGTCTCGAAAAAAAACATAGCAGTACTTCTGCTTTCATCAATTCATAATACAAAATCCATTGATAGGGATAATAGTAAACCAGAAATTATTTCCCTATACAACAGCACTAACGGTGGAGTAGACTCCCTCGACGAAAAGTATTCCACGAGCCGTCGTACTCAACGCTGGCCAATGGTCATTTTTTTCCGATTACTTGATATTAGTGGGGTCAATTCATTCCTACTTCATCAATCTCACAAAGACAGGGTCGAGTTAGAAAAAGCCGATTTTATCAAATTACTAGCTGACCAACAACGTATACCATATGAACTAAGATTAAATATCAGAAGCTAATGAAGAAAAATTAGAAAATCGTAAGACATGTTATATATGTCCTAAAATCAAAAGAAAATCTTTTCATGTGTTCTGTGTGTCATAAAGCTGTATGCTTGCAGTGTAGCACGCAACTATGTAATAATTGCAAATATAAATTGTAAATTTTAAGGCTTTGTAGTTTTTACATTTTACTATATTTTTTTTTAATTTTAGTATTTTTAATAAGTTGTTACATCTTTCAACTTCAAGAAAGCACTTTTAGTTTGTTCGATTCTTTTTTGGTTTTTTCATAAATATTTTTTTATTTGACTATGGTATAAATGACTACATTCGCACATAGTTTTCTGTTTCAATAAAAATTTATATTCAGTGATGTATATTTATTTTTATATATATATTTTTTTACTTAACACTTATCTGCAGCAGACATCTTTTTCTTATAAAAAAAGAAAAAATAAAAAACATTGCCGATAAACAAAAAAAAAGTATCGGTCACTGTGACCGCACGACGGTGTACATTTAAAATAATAAGTAAATGGTTGATGAGATCATAACATGTAAGGGTTCAAACAGTGATGAAGCCAATAATAAACATTAATTTTGGAGTAAATCATGCGGCCACTGTTATTTTAATCTCCTGGTTGTTGGTTGGCTATTAATTGGTTGGGGTGTCCATGAAGATTAGTATGGTACGTTCTTGAGAATTTGCGAATTTCATCAGCTATATAAGGTATTTTTAGATCCGTGTGCAGTGTATCGTTCCTAACATACCAATGGGCGTTAGCTATTATACGGAGAGTCTTCGACTGAAATCGTTGGAGTATTTTTGTATGTAACGCTTTTCCACATCCCCATAGCTGTATCGCATATGTCCATACGGGTTTCAGGAGATCTTGTATAGCAGAATCTTGTTAGATAGGGTAAGTTGGGAGCGTCGTCCAAGGAGCCAATCCATTTGTCGAAGTTTTATATTTAACTGGTCTCTTTGGTCTTTATATGTTTCCTCCAGGTTAATTTTTGGTCCTTAAGTCATATAAAAGACCTAATGCTATGTCACTGATATTTTAACGTACTGTATAAAGTCGTTATTAATAACATTTGAACAAGAATAGAAAACAGTTGACTATTTTAAAGAACGATTGTTAAATCAAAACTTAATTAACTTAAAAAAATGTTTCGAACGGTCTACCGAAATTACTGCTGTGGGAGGGAGAGGGTGTAAAATAGTAGCGCGATCGTGTTAACGTCGGTTTGGATTAATATAAGAGCATAAAGTAAAATTGTTAAGTGAGTTCAGTACATTAAATGTGTATACGTGTTAACAAAATATTTTTATAGAATAGCCAAACCAACATGAAATTACAAAAATTAGGGAAAATTTCATCCCTTATAACAAGACGCAATACGGTTTGTTTCATATTCAAAATTAATGTAATTGGTACTAGTGTGTAATATTGAAGCTAAATCTAGCTTCATACATGGACATTCTTGATGTTAACGAAGTGTGTATCCACCTCAATTTGTGCAAAACGTATTATCCACAAGAATTTCTGAATGGTTAGATTTAAATTTACAGGACAAGTACTTGTTCTCAGATAATAAATAACCTTGATGTTATTTTTGATGAACGTTTACGTTTATCTAAATTTAATTAACGATTATTTGTTCACAATTTTTAACTTAATTAGAAGGAATCAGCATGTATACGTAAACTAATGAGTACTGTTAAGATTATAGCGAATATTTAGGAAGTAAGAAAGAAAGTGTTTGTACTTTATGAAATTTTATTATCCCACGCAAATATTGGCTAATATTACGATTATCTGTAACGTACAACATACTGCACTCTGCTTAGTCTTAAAATTTGAGTAGATAGTATAAATGCCGCCATTGTAAACTAAGTAAACGTAAGTTGAATTATGATCAGTCAATTTCTTTATTTTTCACATGAATAATAGACCATTTTTAATCTTGAAGTTATTTTCTTGATATTTATATAACCTTGATGTATAAACATCTTAGTACAATTAGTTTAATTAGTATAATTTAATTATTTTCTTAACATAATTTACTTTAAATAGTATAACTATCTCAGACACAAGTAAAATAATTAATAGTAACCATTTTTCGTTGTTTTAAACGAGAGATATCTTTGACCCTTTCAAAATAAGTATTTACTTGTTGCGCTTAAATTAAGATAAATGTATTTCTCTTGTAGATTGATACTGTTATTGCAGGTTACTGTTTCATGGAATAACACAAGAACCTTATGAACACACAAATGTGTATTTTCAGACAAGCCGCTTCAGGATTTCGGAATTTATTATTACAAAGATCTTCATCTATGTTTACTGAACAATCCATAAATTAAATGACGTGTATAAATAAAGCAGTTGCAAATATCAATGCTACGAATACCATGCATCTCCCAATTGACTAGTTTTGTCCTTTACAGTAATTTTTCAGTAAAGATAAATTGGATACCATTTCGATTTGTTGTTACAGTAACTAGCTACAAAATAACCGCAAGAAAACCTATTTGTTTCCGAAAATCTTTAGGAAGAAATAAAATAAGGGCAGACGTAAATGAACAAAAATTACACAACATAAAGCGACGGTTACCGCCCTAAGGTCCAACTTCTAATCTAATCTAATACTTTCCTCATCCCTTACTGTCTACTAAAAACACATCGTTTCCATATTTCAACACGTTATATTTTAAAAATCTTACAAAAAACGAGCTTGTTGAATTAAATGCGACATTGACAGAAGTTTACCTTCCTTTTGTAATCTTGTAATCTATTGCTTTGTGTTTCTTCCAATTTAAGAAAAAAAAGGTAATGCCAGGAAAAGCGTAGTGATAAAAGGATGTCTGAAAAATACGCTACAAATAATTTCCCTTTTTGTGATTTAGCATATTAAATTAACTGCCTAATTACGCCTAAGTAGAAACGGAAAAAATGGAAGAACATTTTACGTTCAATTGTGTAACTTAATCAATCATTAGGAAATTATTAGCTTGTAGAGAGGTATAAAAATTTTGTTAATATAAGGGTGATGATTTTAAACCGTTATTTTTCGCTTCGCTTATTTTAAATCATTGTATTAATTTTGACGCTTAATTTATTAGGTTTTTTTGTATTTTAAATAAATAATTTTGTTAGTTAGTAAACCTGAATTTCCTTTTCAGCAGTGTTTATGTAAATATTGTAGTGATGTGTCTGCTAAGTGTGTGCGTCAAGATTTTCAGGATTAACGAACGACGAAATTGAGATAAACGGTTATGAAGACGTTATATGCTAATCTTACAAGTAAAATTTATCACTAAAATATTTAAATTTGGTTACAATGTTTATGTTGCGAGGGTAGTTCAAAATAAATAAATGTCATTTTATTTATGATGCTACGTATAAGATACATTTTTTATCCGCAGACTTTAGCTACAACGGCACAAACATTTGACTTGGTACAAAAGAAATACAAACATGCACAAAGAGGAATGTTAGATTTATATACGGGTGGAAATCTTCTAGCGTTATTAATTTTGATTGACTTTAAACTGCCACTTTTATTCAATGCATTCAAAATTGATTTTCATTTTCAATGAGTTGTGTTACGAGTTAATTTACTTGTGTTTGTGTAAACCTTACTAGGAGCTGCTGGGTATTCCGCTTGAGTTACATACAATTCACTAATTGAATAAAGCAGAAATTCTGAATTTTTATTTTTTGATCACCGTATATAAGTTCAATGGTTTTTTTAATCAATGGCTTTGAGTAAAACATATCTTAAAAAAAGTCTACGCAGGTGAAAATGTGAAGCATTGGAAACATTTACCGTAATAAACTTTTATAAATAAATAATTGTAGTGTGGATGCCAAAGTATCCGTCGTTGCTGCAAATCTTATCGAATGAAGGAAAAGTCCTCGACTTTGATCAGCGACATTATCGGGAGTTATTGGTATGGCGTAGACAAAAAGCCTAAATATCTATTCTAGACTATCAACTATACGCGAAGAGTGAGGAATTTGGAGATGATAGTGCTCATAAAGAAAAAATGTATCGCGGCGCATATCTGAATATACAGTATCACTTATTGAATATAATCAAAAGAGCTAAGCTTAATTATTATCTGAGTTGTGGCTGAATATAAGCCTCATCTTTTTTTCGGATTGTTTCAACCAGCACATCTTTATTGTAGTAGAAAGGTTGAAATGCATCCGCTATGCATTGTACTTTATGCATGGCATAGTCTAGGTACTTCAGAAGATATAAGATGCATAATAAGGATATTACCATTAGTGTACATGAGTAATTAATTATTCGACGTTTCATTATGATTATTCAATATGTTTTCCTTATTGTAACAAATAGCTATTTAACGTAATTTATTTCAGAGTAATCAATTTAAACGGTAGTCAGAAAGTATTTACTGTTATTTTATTCGTTGTCATTAATTGCAAAAGTAATTTTTAAACTTAAAAAGTCTAATCATGAATATTTGAAGGTTGTACAACGCGAGAAATTACATAATGTTTTAAAACGACCTGCAGACATTTGTCAGCCTCAATGCATTTAAAACTGATTTACATTTTCAATAAATTCTGTTACGAGTTAATTTACGCATTTTTTTGTAAAGTATATTAGGAGTTGTTGGGTATTATACTAGAGTTATGTACAATTCACCAATTGAGTCTGCTCAAGGCTTTTTAACGTAATTTATTTCAGAATAATCAACGTAACTGGCAATTAGAAAGTATTTACAGCTATATTATTTGTTGACCTTAATTACAAAAATAATTGTGAATGAAGGGTTTTAAACTTAAAAAGTCTAGTTACGCATATTTGAATGTTGGACCACTCGAGAAATTATTAAGCCGGGTTGTTATGCCATATACTGTTATTGATTTATGTTGAATTGTTTTAGTTTATTGGAATGAAAGCTCAGCGTAGTTCAGATATTTCTTAATTAGTTCATGAATTTTGAAGGTTACAAATATACACTAAATTACGTTTTATCTTCGATTAATAAAAATATATGTACATAACAAATATCTTAATTTTCGGCATTATACAAAGAGTTTTAAGACGACCTGTAGGCATTTCGTCAGCCTCAATGCCTTCAAAATTGATTTATATTTTCAGTGAATTCTGTTACGAGTTAATTTACGCATGTTTGTGTAAACCTTATTAGGTTCTGTTGGGTATTACGCTCGAGATATACACATTTCACTTGAATAAATGTTCATAGCAAAAACTCTAAATTTACTTTAAAGTTCAATGTATTTTTTTAAATCAATGGCTTTACGTAGAATATGTTCTAAAAAAAGGTTACGCAAGTGAAGAAGAATAAAAGGATAACAATTATTTCAAAAGTGCAGCGTTGAAAACATTTTCCGTAATGAACGCTTATAAGTAAACGATGGTAGTATGGAAACTTAAGCTAAAGTATCTATCGTTGGTGTAAATCTTACCGAGTGATGGAAAACTGCTTGACTTCGATTAGCTATATCATGGGGTTATTGGTATAGCATTCTCAAAAAGCCTTAATGGCCACCTAAGTATCTATATTAGCTATTTCTGAAGCGTAGAAAATTTTGGAGCACTCATAAAAGAAAAAATGTATCATGGCGCATATCCGTATGTACAGTATACACTAATTGAATTTAATCAAAGCAGTATAAAATCTGATGTCGTGGCTAAATATCAAACTCATTTATTTTTCTCGGATTATTTAAACCAACACATCTTAATGTAGTAGAAAGATTGAAATACATCCACTACATATTGTAATTTATGCATGGCGTAGTCCAGGTAGATCAGGAGAAATAAGAAGCATAATAAAGAAACCACCATTAGTGGACACGAGTAATTAATTATGGATGTTCCATTATGTTTATTCAATATATGTATTAAGTGATTAAGAGTTTTCTTTATTGCAACAAATAGCTATTTAACGTAATTTATTTCAGAGAAATTAATTTAAATGGCGGTTAGAAAGTATTTACAGCTATATTATTTGTTGTCCTTGATTACAAAAGTAGTTGTAAATGAATATTTTAAACTTCAAAAGTCTAGTTACGTATATTTGAATGTTGGACAACTCGAAAAATTATTAAACAGAGTTGTTATGCCAAATATTTTTTATTTATTTATATTGAATTGTTTTACAGTTTATTGGTCCTAAAAATGAAAGCTTAGAGTAGTGCAAATATTTATGGATCACTTCATGAATTTTGAAGGTTATAAATATTCAGTAAATTAAAGTTGGCGTGGTCAAAAAGCTTTATTAACCACCTAAATATATATTCTTCTTTATTGCAACTTAACGTAATTTATTTCAGAGTAATCAATTAAAATGGTAGTTAGAAAGTATTGACAGCTATTGTATTTGTTGTCCTTAGTTAAAACAGTTGTGAACGAAGGGTTGAAGCTTAAAAAGTCGAGTTATGCATTATTTGACTGGTGATAAATATTGTTTTATTGATTTCTATTGAATTGTCCTACAGTTTATTGGTCTTCAAGAATAAAAGCTTAGCGGAATTCAAATTTCTCTTGATCAGTTTATGAAGTTTGAAGGTTACAAATATTCAGTAAACTAGAATAATAAAAAGTTACATACATAACAAATACCGTAATTCTTGGAATTTCGGGTTTATTAAACCATTTAATATTGTAAAACAACCTGTAGGCATTTCGTCACCCTCAATGCGTTTAAAATTGATTTCCACTTTTAATAAATTATGTTACGAATTAAATTACGAATGTTTATGTAAACTTTATTAGTTGTTGGATATTACGCTAAAGTTATACAATTCACTAATTAAATAAAGCATAAATTTTCAATTTTTACTTCTTCACCCTATATAATTTTAAAGTGCGGCATTTTTTTTAATAAATTGCTTTGAATAAAACATGTTTTAAAAAGGGTTACGCAGCTGAAAAAAGAATAAAGGCATAAATTTATGTAAACATGGTTTTAGTAAAGTTTACCAGTTAATACAACGTGATGTGCAACTAATAAAACATTGATTAAATAATTAAGCTTTATGTAGTACTAGAAATGAGATGCAATAATTTAGAATATTATAACGTTAAGATGAAAATCCCTCTTAAAAGGTTTTGAAAGTAGTATAGATTTTTATACACAATTAAATTGAAGTTTAGTTAACTTTTTTGTCTAAATAATGAGGGTAATTTGTTTTAGTAATTCTAAGAGATTTAGTATATAAAATCCCAATGTTTGGTATACAACATGTAATGCTACTGCAGTAACACACTACCTTAAGCGGTGATCTATCTGGATCGTATAGTACTGTATGTGTGCTCTACTTGCAATATTTTAGCGCTGTCTGTGTTTTTAAAAAGAAATAGGGCAGTGCAAGTTTTAATAATAATTTTTATCAAATGCACATTGTAATTATTACTGCCAAAATCCCATCTATGTGCATTTCGAGAAATAATCTAAATGTGACTGTAAATGATGCGATGGTACAGATCTCATCTTTTTGAAATACATTAGCTTCAAGTTCAAGAGTTGTAACTTGTGCCATTCCTCTTTGTTGTTATTCTCTTATACCAGGAAAACATGCTCCGTCTTTTTTGACCGGATCATCTGGTATACCAATTAACCGGCCTCATCGGTTTAGTGATACAATTTAGGTGCACACTTATCGACACATATTGTACCAATCGTTTATCGTGTGCTCTATCTTACCTGTCAAACTGGCGGCGGTTGCGAATGGAACTTTCATAATAATCATGTAAACCAAAATTTTGGTATGAATTTTATAAATCCACTAAGAAATTCCTTAAGCTATGTCGAAACAAGCGTAAAGTAAGAATTACAATAGATGTACTAGAAAGAAACATTAAATCCTGGTCAGAGTTACATTATAGTGACTGAACCAATTTTGGTCACATACCGTCCAAGAAATAATCAGATGACGCCTATCGACACCTAAATAGTACAATTCCAGACAAGACAATACACCCTTCTAACATAAAAGAACAAGAAAATAATTCAGAAGATAGTGAAAAGTTACCAAGTTTAGAAACTACTAGCAACGAAGAAAGTTCGGTAGAATAGACAGAGGATATTTGCAATCTGATACTGAAAGGAAAGTTGGAAGGGCTACTCGAAATAAAAGTTGTCACTAGCAATCCTTAGATATTGTTCTGCCTAGGGTAGTCGTAGTACGTTGTGAACTTGACTACAGTTGTGAACTCGACAATTACGCATAAGCTAGTTGTCACTAGTAGTTTGAGGTTATTCTGTTGTTTGTTGTGTGTTATTTAATCAACAATCCGACGTAAAGCTAATCCCATGTTTTACAAAATCATTATTTGGAGCGTCCAATCGACTTTTAAGGTGAACGGCAGAGTGAAGAGACACAACTGTGTCTACTGGGATTCTACGAATCCACGTGCGATGATGGAAACTAAATTGAACGCCCTTGGTGTAAACGTATGTGCAGGGATTTTCAGCGGCGGGCTAATCGGATCATATTTCTTTCATGGCACTGTCAATGCCAAAAATTACTTAGATATGATTCATAAAGTGTTTATAGAACTGGAAAACAGTTTATTTGAAAACATCCAGCCAGTTAAGGAAAAGTTGAAATGGCAACAAGATGGTGGATGGCGCCCCCCCTCATTTTTGACTTATTGTGAGAAAATTTCTCAATGAAAACTTTGATGAATGGATTGGCAGACGGGTACTATCGAATGGCCTCCACGATTCCCAGATATCACACCCATGGATTTTTCAGTCTACGGTATACTATCAAATGAGGTTTATTCCGTCAAGATTCGTGATGTTGAACATATGAAGGAACAATCCGAATTTGAAAACCTGCAGTTCGTGAAGATTTGCGACAAGATTTGTAAATCAGTGTTGAAAAGATGCAATGTTTGTATATACTTTGAGCACGTTTTGAAGGTAATTTCTTTGTAATAATTTTTGTAGGTTAACTTTTGTAATAAATTAGTATTTTACACAAATAAAGTATTTGTATTTACATTTTTGATAACTTACTTATGGCCCACCCTTTGTATTAATAGATACCGGAAGCCAGATAAGTGTTATTTCTGACGACTTACTTACAACGATAAAATAAATCAACCCAAAGATCACGACAGTACCAGAGAAAGGAGTCACCGTACAAGGAGTGACAGAGAAAGTGGCTAATTTACAGCATCGGCCATTAATAAAGATAAAGACAGGAGTAAGCAGAAACGATTACAAGTTTTTAAGTCAAAATATTAGCCGCAAAGTGCATCCCTGGTCTGCACTGGATGTGCAACAACCAAGTCAGAGTTGACTTGACAAAAAAAAGAAATAAAATGTATGAATAAGGAAGTAAATTGCGAAGTAAAATTTATAAAAGAAAATCGGCCATCATATATATATATATATATATATATATATATATATATATATATATATATATATATATAATATGGAAAAGAAGACGAAGAAAGAAAAATAATAGAAGAATTATTAGTCGAATATGAGGATATTTTTCCGGACGAGTAGAAGATTTCGTATGCGAAAATCCCATAAGATTTTTTTAATGAAGTTATCTGATGCTATTTTCCCACAGGGACCTTGTCGAAAGACAAATTAATGGAATGTTAGAAAACATAGTTATAAAACGATCTGATTCACCGTATTCAACTCATAGTGATCCCTCTAAAATCAGGGAAGAAGTGAGAATATGAGTAGACGCAAAGAAGCTAAACCGAATAGTGGGACAAGATCGCACTTCACCTCCGAAGGGTTTTAGTCAATAGTAGAAATTACTACCACAAAGTGTTACCGTTTGGATTATTTTATTTATAACTGTGTTTAACAGCTGTTTTGATAAAGTTTTAGTACCAGGACTACTATCATACGCTATTATATAAGTTGACGACCTTTTAGTTTCTTCCAAATCCAAAGGCAAACGAGATTATTATTTTCAGTCGACACGAAGGCATTGAAATAGATATAGCACGATTAGAGAATATTCGAAATTGCCTAAAACCAAAAAATAAAAAAAAGTTATAATCATTTTTAGACGAATGCAATTTTTATCTAAAGTTCAATGTCCATTTTGCCGAAGCAACCAACAATTTTGCACCATTGTTAAGAAGAATGATATAAAAATGTGAAGAAGAGCACCAAAATACTTGAAAGAAGTTCGTTGTTTTACAGAAGATATGGTTTTAAGGTTTCTAAATTTTAATAGACCATCATTATTATACACCGACGGTTCTGTAAATGCCATTGGAGCACATCTGTTTATGGAAGAGGATGAAGAATTTGAATATATTACGTTTGTAACGTTAAAGAAGGCTAAAAAAATATACATCATAACAGAATCAGGACTGCTCGCGATAGTGTTTGGATGCAAGAAATTTCGAACAGAGATCTTAGGATACCCCATCATATAATATACCGACCACAAAGCGTTAACTTTTTTACAGACTTGCTAATATTCGCATTCTCGTTTACAACGATGGTCAGTTATTATTCAAGAACGTATGTTGAAAATTGAGAATTGCCAATAAAGTGGCCGATTTTATATCGAGGTACTTCGGGAGACAAGAGAAAACTCTACCACCAGTCAGCACTGGAACAGCCAGAAGAAATGGAAAAATAAAGAAATATATTAAAGACAAACAAAATTAGAATTAAAGCGAACTTGACTTCAGTACATCACCCCACATCTAACTAAATAATTAGATAACTAGGACGATCGTAAAGGACGTATTGTAATCAGAATCATCGAATTGGACGACCTGGGTAAAACAAACAAAAAATGCGGCTAAATATTTTTATGCATGGTAGTACCGGATTTACACCTATGGAACTTTAAAAGGAAAAAGAAACAAACAATTAATAGAGGACATGGTTGAGTTTCTACATAGGAATTACACAAAGAGTAAAACCAAATTAATATCTGCAAGGGAATGATTTGAGGTAGTAGAAGTTTGTGTAAAAGCTTATAGGTTGAAAGATCGGAAAAATGGGGAAACCACGAAGTGCATAACGTAGTTGATTAAAATGCGATACAAGCAGTTGTCATGGCTGATTCTTGCTAACGAATTCACCTTATATCTTTGTATCACATCTTAATATACGTAATTATTATTAGTTTATATATGTTGATTAGTTTTCTTGTTTCTGTATCAAGCAACTGTTACAAAAACAAAATGAGGGTTTTGTAATAGGACGTATATAAATTAAATTAATTTTGAATTTTGCACCATTTTAAGAAATCTCCGATGCATCGTAGTGTGGAGTACAACATTGTAACGTAGCGGTTCGTTATGTCTATGTAAAAAGAAATCTTTGTTTGTTGATGATCTGCATTTATAGAACAACCAAAAAGCGTTAGTTGGAAACAGTACCGGAAAAGCTACAAATAGAGCAGGTTACAGATCAAAGCAAGCGGTAACTCTGTCATTTTCACCAGAAGATAAACACCACGTTACGGGGCAACATTCAGCAATACAAGCATAGGATTTTAATTGACTGTTTAATTCAAGTAAGGAATAACTGTGATCTTTTCTTTATATTTGATATCGCATTTCTATTCTATATGTATGTATGTTAATACAAGCTATTAAATTATGTTATCGCATAGAAAGTAATTATTCATTAACATATTGCTTGCCGAAGCATTTAATAAATTGATACACGGTAAACTACTTTATTCAAAATTAATAATTATGAATTCTTTACTATAACCTATATTTGATTATTCAATTATTTTGAGGAATTTGATGAGTGTGAATTTCCGGAAGGTAAGTCGCCCAACGTAGTGATTATATTTTGACGAAGTGACGTTATACTCGGGGCCGTTCCGACCCAGGGTGGAATGGGTGCGGGGTACACGGGCGGAAAGCTGCGGTGTTGGAAGGCCGAGGGGCGACGGTAAACACCCTGTTACAGAAAAATTGTAAATAAGTATGAAGCAAACATAACATGCACGTAGTACATATATTTCAAAACGTAAAAATACAAATTAAACCATTAGCTTGATCATTTAAAGTGAGACATTTTGATTCGCTTAAGGTAATGTTAGTCATCGGAGTGCTTCATCTATGCCTTAGGTTTCGTCTAAGCGCAGGGTATTGGAATCTCCAAATACTCCCTTATTCTTTAGATAACATACACACATTTGTAACTACAGTTGTCATTTAAGACGACAAAAAGCTTCTTTAATTGAATCACGATGCCTCGAGTGCGAAGATGCCAAATTTTTCGGCAGTCAAGCGAGTTCAATAGGGGTCAAATTGTGGGCTTATGAAAGGCCGGTTTGCCTAAGAGAGATATAGCCCATAGAACGTAACGGAGTTTAAACACTGTGGCATTCTGGGTTCGGACATGGAACCAAGAGGGCCGTAGACGAAGAGTGAGGGGTACAGGACGTCTTCGAAAAACCACAGAAGCCAAAGATCGCCGTCTTAGAGTATAGGCGCCACGGGACTGCTTCTCGCTTACACGGACGATTTCGGTCCAGTGATTTTGTGCTACCATTGACTCCTGGGCACCGACGTGATCGTCTAGAGTGGTGTAGAGAACGTGCCAATTGGGACCAAGAATGGAATTCAATTGTCTTCAGTGATGAGTCCAGATTTTGTTTGGGCATGCATGATGGTCGTTCCAGGGTGAGAAGACGGCGTGGTGAAAGACAAGATCCCCAATTTTCTGTGCAAAGACATGTGCACCACACGGTTGGAGTTATGGTATGGGGCGCTGTTGCTATTGGAAGTAGGTCTCCTTTGGTCTTCATTAGAGGTAACACGACCGCTTCGAGCTACATCCAGGAGATCGTAGAACCCCATATTGTACCTCATGTTCAGATCATCCCCAACAGCACATTACAACAATACAACGCACGATATTATGTTGTTAGGGCTTCTTTGGGTAATTTTGATGCCAATCAAGTTGCTTTGTTGCCTTGGCTACCGAGATCTACCGATCTTTCATCCATCGAGCACGTCTGGGATATTATGGGAACAAGATTACTCAATTTATCCCCCCCCCCCCCCCACACACACACAAACTCTAGTGGCTCTGCAGCATGAGTTACATATAGCATGGTATGAGACACCTCAGGAGGAAATCGATCACCTTATTAGAAGTATGCCCAGACGTGTTAATGAGTGCATAAGACATCGTGGTGGCACAACACATTATTAAGTTTTTTTTTAAAAAGTTAACAGTTTAACTTTATTGAAATTTTTATCGTTTACTAGTCTACCTCGAATACACTTGTATACCAAAAATTGATTATTACTGGGTGTTCTTTCTATCTCACTTAGTATATTTTTAGGATTACATAAATGATATATTGCAGAACTGAGAACGCCCCCTGCTAGAGGAAGTACTTTAGAAATTATTATAAGTTTTTGTTATGAACGAATAAATAATTTTTAATTACAATAGAAATGATTTACTTTATTCCTTAATTATGAATTTCACAATACTTTGAACTTAATTAGGAAATAATACCTACTTGACTATTATAAAATTGGAATAATTATATTAAAGGCATATTTGTTCCTTAACAGTAACAAATTTTCAATATAATTGAAATTACTGTAAACAAGTCACCGGTTGCTTTAAAAAATTAATTTCGTAACTTGTTGGAACCTGTGTTTTTTTTCGATCGCGTCATCGTTAGTTTTTGGGCTACGTGCATATTGCAGGAGATAACTTGTTTAAAACTAGATCTTATAAGTACGCGCACCAAGTTGAAATTTGTCATTTTAACGTATCAGCTTCAACAACGTTACAATATTGTTCCGGTGCTTAACCTTTGTGTTCAATTTTCTGATTATGGTCGAGTAATAGAGGCCGCAAATTTATTAAACGTAAGTACACTTTATACTGTATTTTTTCTTACGCACGATTACATAACTAATAGGATAAATGTGTATGTCTAGATAATGACAGATTTTTGTAAATGCTTTAAAACATAACGTTAATTAGAATATCTGATGTGGAACACCACACGACCTTCCAACCTACTTACAAAATAGAAATTAAAAGAAATTAAACAATTTTAATAACATTTTTTATACAACCTCTTTTACAAGAAGTTCATTACAAAATAGTTAACATTGTAAACGCAAAAATAATAATCTATTATAAACAGACGTTTAAAACTTCATAACTGACAGAGGTTAATAGACATCCAGATGCTAACTAAAATAAAAAGAAATGAAACAATTTTAATTTCAATTTCTTTAGGATAACTACGCAATCCCTGTTTTATACGTTGATAACGAAAACAGGCAACACTGTAAAAACAGAAACAGTGATGTATGTCAGATTGACGTTATGTCATTTAGAGGTTCATAGACACAAATCATGTTAACGTAAAAAAAATTCCAAAACCGCCCGCTTTTATAAAAATATTGATAATACAGCTTCAGCATTTTCAATCATATTTATTTATTTAGCTTTACATTAAAAAACTTTATAAAGAAAATTTATGTAAAATTAAATTTTCTTTAAAAAATATGCCTACACTTTTTCATACAAAATTAATCGTTATACAGATAATGAAAAAACTTGAACTAACACTTAAATTTAACTTAAATTTTTTGCCGCTAAATTACACATAATATCAAAAAATTGCATAGAAGATAAATAATCGATATGTTTAAGAGCTATATCTAGGTATTTTTATATCTTTGAAATATGAAGCTGTTTTAGAAATAATTGATAAACACCATAAACTGAACACCTCTTTCCGCTGCTGGACTCCCAAAACCTAATCAGCTTTAATCCAAGTGAAAACAAGCTTAAATACAAAATTTTAAGTACATAGTTATTTTCGTTCTGTAGTTATCGTGGGTACTAACATACATCCAAACATACAGACACACACACACACACACACACACACACACACACACACACATACACACACACGCACGTATACGCACGCACGCACGCACGCACGCACGCACGCACGCACGCACGCACGCACGCACGCCCGACCGCACGCACGCACGCACGCACGCACACACCCCCACGCACGCACGCACGCGCGCACGAACGCACGCACGCACGCACGCACGTACGCACACACACACACAGACACAGACACACACAGACACACACAGACACACACAGGCACACACAGACACACACAGACACACACAGACACACACAGACACACACAGACACACACAGACACACACAGCACACACAGCACACACAGCACACACAGACACACACAGACACACACAGACACACACAGACACACACAGACACACACAGACACACACAGACACACACAGACACACACACACAGACACACACAGACACACACAGACACACACAGACACACACACACACACAGACACACACAGACACACACACGACACACACAGACACAGACACACACACACACAGACACACACAGACACACACAGACACACACAGACACACACAGACACACACAGACACACACGACACACACAGACACACACAGACACACACAGACACACACAGACACACACAGACACACACAGACACACACAGACACACACAGACACACACAGACACACACAGACACACACAGACACACACAGACACACACAGACACACACAGACACACACAGACACACACAGACACACACAGACACTCACAGACACACACACAGACACACACACAGACACACACAGACACACACAGACACACACAGCACACACACACACACACACCACACAACCACACACACACACACACCACACACCACACACTCACACACTCACACACTCACACATCACACACCATACACTCACACACTCACACACTCACACACTCACACACACACTCACACACTCACACACTCACACACACCACACACTCACACACTCTCACAATCACACACTCACACACTCACACATTCACACATACACACCACACACTCACACACTCACACACACACACCACACACTCACACACTCACACACTCACACCACTCACACTCACCATCACACCTCCACACACTCACACACTCACACTCACACACTCACACACTCACACACTCACACACCACACACACACACACACGCAAAAGTTGTAAAATGAACTGTCGATTTAGCGATAGTGAAAAAAACTCGATTGCATAATCTTCTATACCTACGTATGTATATGTACTAACCATCATATGGCATAAAAAAAGGAATGGGCTCGACTAAGCTCAGGCGTACGGTCAGGAGACCGCAGAACACTCGGATGCGTGGTTGTTTTGGAGGTATAGCTTGAAGTGATAGTAATACGGTTAGATAGGAACCGGATATGAGTAAGCGCCACAGGCTTTAATAAGGAAATACTCAGCAAGTGTTGAAAGGAGAGTAAACCCCGTAAAGCCTGAAACAGGATTTACCAAAAAAAGAAATAAATAAAAAAATGAAGGAAGAAGAGTTAACGATTCCCCCGATAAAGTAATTTTTATTGTCGACATCCTGACAAAATAATAAAAGAAAAATAAATTAGCATTCCACCAAAGCCCACGATGGCAAGCAGTGAGCCTTGGCTTGTGCCCACGGCAATTATAATTTAAATTTCAATTAGAGAAAAAAAAGTAAAATTATTATATGTCCCCTTCCGGCCGCTGTAAGATCTTACTGTTCGTATTCGGAATTGGCTAATTTAACACATAATCCCATTGGGACGTTTAGTAAGATAAAAAAAATAAAAAAAATTTTATTTTAGTTAATGAACTTTCTTGCCTTACGCTTCACACAGCATACAGTAAATTGGAAAGCTTGTTCGGTCCACGGTAAATAACTACCGCAACAAACAAAGTAATCAAGAAATTTATAGGAAATAAACTGGCCCGAACAGCCTTGTTCACAAGAAAGGTAAAAGTAGTAATACATAAAGATTACGAGACAAAACTACAAATTCCTATAAAATTAAATATTTAACATTTGCAGTAGTTCACGTAATACAGATAATCGTTACACCCGGTATATTGCAATCAAAACAGGCGTTAAGTCGTTGGGTGAATGTAGCCACAGAAGCTAGAATTAATTAAGTCAAAATGGAAGCTAAACCTGTTTGGGTGCGGTCTATCAAGTCACCTTTAATGATTTAATCGAAGTTTCACTTGTGATTGAGTGCAAAAATATTCAAAACTGAATTTGGAGAATATATATATATATATATATATATATATATATATATATATATATATATATATATATATATATATATATATATATATATATATATACCGTTTTAAATAAAAGGATTTTGTGAAAGTGTACTGCTGGAAGCACCTTAAATATATAAATTTAATTAAGAGGTAACAATTATCAATTATTTGATTACAAAATTAATATTATCAGTTCATTTATTTTCGTTGTAGAAATTCACTAAGATCCTCCTAGGTGTATTTGAAACTTGGAAACACAATCGTGTAACCAGGTGACAAAGAAAAAAAAAGGTCTGGCCGTTTTTGTTGAAACTACTACTTATTTGATCTTGCAAATTTCGGGTACTATTCTAATGATCTAGCAGTCTCCACGTATATGGTCATGGATGTCAGCAAGGCTCTTATGCCTTCCAGCGATAATCATGTACTTTGGATATAACGTAACAGTAAAATGTGAGCAGAAAATTTAAGAAGGAATGCAGTTAGAAATGTAGGTAGTACAGAGATGCTTTTACAGGTGACAAACGAGCCGGTAGTGAACATTCAACGTAATATCGATTGAAGTGTCTTTAAGTGTAAATAATTAGTATTGAATGCTTTTATATTCGAAAACCGAAGATGTGGACGAATGAATAATTTCAATTATATCCGCCTTTTAAAAGCGTTAGTAATACTTTTACTTAACCAAGTATTACTTTAAGTGAGAATTTTCCAAAAACCATGATGCTTCAGCATCCAGAACCAGAAACGAAAAATTATCTAAAAATTCAACATTCACCATCAAGGGCGTTCTTAAAAGGAAGAAAGAAGAATTGGCCAACACCTTAAAAGTCACTTTTACAAACTTGAGAAAATTTGTATTTAACCATTGTTGCCAAAAGTTAAAATGTGTAGAAAATATGTATTTATTATATGTATATGTATTATTTGACCCTAATAGATCCCAGATTTCTTTTTTACTGCATTATATTAAATGATCCGAAATCTTAGAGATGTCGCTGAAGGTATTACATTTGACTTATTTTAACTAAATAAGAGATGTGTACGAATGTTACATTCGTTAATTTAAATCCAATTAGTGATGTGTAAACATTTGCGAAATAGTGAATTGGAAGCATTCAACCTAAGAATAAATTGCTGTTTTTAGTAAACAAATTTGACAAAATGACGAACGTTATCGAAATGAAACGTTTTCCAATTAAACACATAACAGGTTGAAGGTATACACTTTAATTTGTCACTTGGAAAAATTAAAATACAATCGCTCTGTTACAAAACATTAAATCCGAATCACCGTCTTGCAACAGAAGAGCTTTGTTTTGCAAAGATTTATCTATATCGATACGTATCCAAAACATTTTAACTCTTACATTACGATAAGTGTGCTGTCATACTTAGTTTTTCACAGTTAAGCCTGTGGTCAAGAACAAGACAGATGGCCAGTGTTCGTTCGAAGAAGTAAGCGTGTATAAAGACGATATTTATAAGGATCCTAGCCATTGGCTTTCCGTATTATCAGACAAAGTTAAATTATGTTTAGTAAAATTAGCCGTAACCCTCTTACACAAAACATATGTAAACTACCCGTTGGAAAAATATTGCAGAGGTTTCTCATCTGCACATTCTAAAAAAGGTTAAGGGGGAAATAATTCCAAGTCTAGTCCATTCTACACTAAAAGATTGCGAATTTTGTTTTCCTTGGAAAATATTTAAAACCTTTCCTAGTGCCTTTGTTGAAAGGTATCACCATTGGAGACATTTATCTCAAGCTACAGAGCGTCATGAAAAATCAAAAAGTAATATTTGTTACCCGAAACCTTGGGTTGACTTAAATAAATCTATTCAATATCCAACCACCACTGATTCGCAAAATGAGAAATTGATAAATCAGAAAAAATAAATGGGTATTCTTGTTACAATTATGATTTATATTATTATATTTTTGTCTGGTCAAAATTTAAGTTTTAGAGGTAAAAATAATAAGTTGCAGGAGCAACAAAATTGAATTTTTTTTAAATGAATTGAAACAAGTGCAGAGTTTAATGATACTATATTAGATCATATATTTAGAATTAATAGGTATTTAACAATGATGGCCTCAATATATAGGTGTTCACATAGAAAGTGAACTTGTTTCACTTTTGCGCAGAAGATAAGACACCAAATAATAAACCTGCTGAAAGACGGTAAATATTATTCTATTATTTTAGACTGATATAAGCCAACTTACCGTTCTGGTGAAATTTGTTCTGATAAGTAATGAATCAAAGCAAATTGAAATTAGAGAGCAATTTTTAGGTTACATTTCAATATCTGACTCAACATGGCAGGGTAGAACTAATGTAATATATTTTTGTTTAGATCTAAGGGGACAGTGTTACGATAATAGTGCAAACATGAAGGGTCACAATAATGAGTGTAAAAAAAATTCTTAACTTAATCTCTAGAGCTTTCTATGTATAGCCCTCAGTTTAAATGTAGTCCTTAATGATGCTGCTAAAGCACCTTTAGAAATAACAAGTTTTTTTGCAATGGTGCAAGAGCTATAAGTCTTCTTCTTGACATCGGTTAAAAGTTGACAAGTATTAAAAGATGAAATCCCTACTTTAACATTAAAACCCCTTGGGATACTAGATGGAAAAACAGAATCGATGCACTACAAATTCTTAGGCACAATTTAGATAAAATATGTGATGCTTTATATACGCTCTATCCCGATAATACAAAAGATTCTGATACAAGAAATGTGGCAAATTCTTTACAAAAATTCAATCTTTTAAGTTCATATTTTCCATTGTAATATGGTGTAACGTTTTAGTCAAAGTTAACGTCATCGGAAAACATTATGGAGCACAAAAAGTTGTTATTTAATTGCAGTCGTTGATTAATGATATTGCAGAATTCAATTCGTCTTGCATAATCCTCTTCTCGCAATTCTTGATGAAGCCCAATGTGATAGGGATGGTACTTATACTTCAGCGTTGTTCGATTCACGTTTGATTTGGAGGTATCACATATCGTCGCTAATGTTCTAGAACTCACTTGGGGATTTTCTTGAATATATAATAATATTTCAAGTTCTTTTTCTTCATTAGCTGCCCTTTTATTAACAACTTTACGTTTGAAGTATTTAACACTACCGCTAGAATCAAATCTATCCATCAAATTTTCCAAGCCAACAGTAGTAGGTATTCGACGTTCAGGATATTTCATTTTGTAGATTCGTTGTGCCCATAAAGGGTTTTTTTCAGCCTCGCCCAACACGTATATCATATCAATTAATTCATTTGTCGAATAATCCATAATTGATACAAGAATTGATAACAAGTTAAATGCGAAACGACAAATTTAATATGTGTTTATTTTGACAAGTAGGAAACCTTTGTATCTTAGTAACGCAATTATTATTTTCCATGGCTACCAAGATCCATGCAATGCAATGTTATCGAAAATAAAGTAGCTAGTGTGAAAAATCGAAATTACTCGAAAACTATCAAAGATAGATATAGGATATATTTGACAAAAATGATAGATTTTTAATCCCGAATAAAATGAAATAAAAATATATAGGGTGTGCAATTAAAAAACTGATTTTTTAATTTGAGAATTTTCAAATTTGAATGGTTATAACAAACACCCTGTTGAGAAAATTAGAAATACTACTCGGTCTAAACGTTAGTATAATATCACTCATTTTTCACACGAAATATCAATTTTTTTATTGTGAAATAACGGAACAATTGCCCATTCATCAACCCCACGAAAATGACCATAATAATCTTTAAACGCGAATATCTCAAGAACTAAAACTTTCAGTCAATCTTTGTATGACAAAATATGTTTGTATGGACACGTAGAATTAAAAACTAAAATCAAATACGGGGTGTTCTATTTAAAAAAATCAAACTTTTTCACGTCCTGCTTTTCTGGCACACCCTATATAACTTCCAATATTTAAAAAAAATGCACACTTCTTACCTCTACCCCATGGTCCATACAATATTTACACAAATAATTCTAGTTAAGCATAAACTTACTTTACTCTATCGTTGGGACACCCTGTATTTACGAATAATCTGGTCTATCTGTTTCCAAATTTAGTAATTTAGTAGAATCTCTTTAAAATTATCGATGACAATTATTAGTGGCGAGAGGAGTTTTTCAATACGTAACATAATAAAAAGTGTTTGCGATCAACAATGGGTTAAGAGATGTTATCATACTTATCTTTTATTAGTTTAGAAAAGACAATTTTTGAAGATGTAAATGTACCCGATATTATTTCTGAATTTGCTTTAATAAAAGCATGGAAAGCAAAGTTTACTTAAATTTTTTATAATAAGAATGTGGTAATAAATATACGTATTAGTTAGTGTAAATGTATATTCATGTTAACTTATCAATCAAAGTTTATTTTTTTGTGTGTATCCATCAATAGGTAGGTATAAATAAATATCTGTTCATGTTAATTTATAAATTCCTGCTGACTTATTTTTTCGAAATACAATTTATTTTTTTCATATTTCCTGTGTTTTATTTAAGGTAAAATGACTTCAAATAAATTATGGTTACTTCAGAAGTTAGGGGGTGGGAAAATGATTTTGGCACACGGGCGGCAGATACCTTAGGAACGATCCTGATTACACTTTTCGATAATCGTTAATCTTTAGTATTTGCTAAATAACAAAAAAGGATTTCATGACAATACGATTAGTGTGAAACTATCCCTGAATGTGACCATCCCTTATTTCCTCGCAGTGGTGCCTGTAAATGATGCGACATCTACAACTCCAATTCCACGTTTGAGTTTCGTACAGTAAAGGGGTATCGAGAATCGGTTCTGCGTGTGCGATAGTAAGTGTTATCACAATAATAAATCATAATAAATAAGATTCTTGCGAACGTTAAATAAAACTCGATAGTGTTATCAGGCCCAGTGAAAACATGCCGCCCAGTCCTTGACGGGAGCGTCGTAAAAGCTGACAAATAAAGGTAAGTAAATATTATTTTATTGAAATGAGCTATCAACAACCTCCAACACCTGCAGGCTGTTTCTACCGCAGCAAAATCAAACGCTTTTCCATGAAAATCAAACTAAAACTCAAAATGAGCAATGCTTGTATAATGCATGGGCTTTAGAAAAAAATTCCAGAATAGGACTACAACAAGTTGTTTATAATTTACAGCAACAAAAACAGGAAATGTAATCATTAATACAAAAACTGAACAAAAATCAAAATGATTCTACATGTCAAGATAAACAAAATAAAACCGAAGAGATGGAATGTTGTACTGATGAAGATGAACTCGTAAGAGAGATAGAATGGGTGACTGTGTGGAGAAAGAAAGTGAATAAAAATAAAAATGGATACGACACCGGAAACATCACCTAATCAACAGTAGTTAAGTCAACAGGCAAATATTAAAGTACCGGCCAAGCCACAAAAACCTTCTCCGATAGTTTTGAGTCAAATTAAAGACTACGGCGTCTTGCAAAGGGAATTAAAAGATTTGAGTTTAAAGCAGTTATGATGAATAACGAGGAAATAAAACTAAACGTTGAAAGCGAATAAGAATATAGAAAATGAAAACTGTTACGGTCGAAAATGAAACTAAAACGGCGGGTAACAGGTAATTAGAGTGCACCGGACTAACTCGGTGGGACTAAGGGCGTGGGCATGTTTTTGAATTTAAAAATACTGAAGGTGATTAGTCGTATTGTCGAAAGACGCAAATAAGTGTACGTCGTAATTAAAATAAAGTTAAGTAAAGGGCACCGGACTGTTATTAAGACGATATCGGTAAGAATACACGTAGATAATTCAGCCTTCAACAGTCTCATCTCACTTACCTTAAGTTGGCTACCTGCAGGTGCGCGAAAACACACAATATACATATATTTACACTGCTTACGGTTCAATTTAAAAAGTTCTCGAATTCGGCAACATAAATTGGTCAGCCTTGTGTCTATTTACAAATATTTACATTGAGACTTTCGTTTGTTGCAGCTGATTTTCTTTTACGGGGGAAACAAAACGCAGTGCCTTCACAATGGTTTCATTCGGTAATATAAATCCGCTTTAAGCGCGACCTCGAACCACCACTAAGATGCACTCAGATAAACACACAATTTAGTGAAATGTTCGTTAATTGACCCCATGGTCCGTAACTTCAAAATAAATAACCACGAGGGATGAAGGTCTACACAAATATCCACCGAACTGGTGCTTTTAGTTGCAAACAACTTCTCCAAAGGTTCGGTCCTCCAGGTATTCGAAAAAGGCAAGCCCCCAAGCTCGCAGATCACATCTCTTACTCGCGAAAGTCAGATCGACAATCCCCCGCGAAAATTAACCGGACCAGAAAAAAACAGCTTGCAAGAAATAAGGAACAATTCTAACAAAAATAGCCAACAGAAAGAACAGTTCTAAATAATCCGTCCTTCAGATGGGATAAAAAAAATTCCCGCCTCTGCCTAAGGCTGAACAAATAGCAGGAAATACAAAGAAACAAGAGGTGACGACCAAGCTTCTACCAAACCTGATGACTAGATTTGAATAGTAAAAAAGTTTGATCAACAAGAAAATATACTTAAAAAAATCTCAGAGAGATTATTACAATTGGAAGAGAATAGCGCTAGAGCTGCAGCAACTAAGAAGAAATAATGGATCTAAACGGCACTAGAGTAGACGTCTGGAATTCAGTGGTATCCAACAATATCAAAACGAAATGGATTCTTGAATGTACAAAAAATTGACATATGTCTAATTTCAGAAACACATCTAACAAGATAGCCATACACACACACACACACACACACACACACACACACACATATACATATATATATATATATATATATATATATATATATATATCTATATATATATATATATATATATATATATATATATATATATATATATATATAAAACTTACCTTAATATCTATCCTCAAAACTCAGCTAGAGGGCGAACTGCAGTGATAGCGAAACATAATATAAACCATTATGAATGGCATAAATACGAAACAGAAGAAATACAGTCCACAGCAGTAAATGTCAAAGTAAGCGGACTAAATATTACAGCTGCAACAATTTATTTCCCCCCAAGATATAACATCAAAAAAGATGGCTACTCCAGATTATTGCAAAGTTTAGGAGAAAGCTTTATACTAGGAGGCGACTTTAATGCTAAAAATTTACTATGGGGTTCACGATCGACCACACCTAAAGGAAAAGAGTTGTATGAAGCAGCAAGTGGGATGTATTGTAATTTCCACTTTGCGGGTGAAAATAAAATTCCGGACTTGATCGACTTCTTCATCTCTAGGAAGATATTCATATACTTCATAGATGTAGAAGAGAATTTTGATCTAAGCGCCGATCATTTTTCAATAATATTAACATTGAATGAAAACCTAATCAAGAAGCAATGCAACCCAAGACTGTTTAACAAGCACACAGATTGGCATGCCTTTAAAGAAGAACTGTACAATAGAATTCAGCTCAACGTACCCTAGTGAACAAAGAACAGCTAGACCAGGAAGCTGAAAAAATTGTGATAGATGTCCAACAAGCTGCATGGAACAATACGCCAGAGACAAAGAGGAAAACAATCTGTATCAACTACCCTAAAGGAATTAAGCAACTAGTCATCGAAAAAAGAAGAGCTAGGAAAAATGGCTGCAAACAAAAACACCAGTAGGTAAAACTAATAAAACGAATCGGTGAACACCTATCTTAGCAACCTTACAAAATAAAGATACTGAATATTCTTTACGGAAGGCAACTGAAAAAATCAAACGGCCCATTGTAAAGGGACGCCGTCAGATATCCCGATTTTTTATTATTTTTAATTAGTTCCCAAAGTTTATTAGCAAGACGCCGTCCTTTATAAAAATTTTCCTATCATGATTAATTATTTGCTAAGTAAAATACCAGTACTGATTCACGGAATTTAGTAAGATAACGTGACGCGCTAAATGCACAGGTGCAAGCCATTATAAAAATTCGTAGAAGTTCTAGTAAAAGTTAAACAGATTTCATAACGTTGCATAAAATTGCACAATAATTAATCATGCATCCTCCCTCCAGACGTAAAATCCCAAAAACGTTTAAAAGTTTGTATACGTCAGAGCATCTTCCACCAATACGGGCTTACGGAAGCTCACCAAAAAAGTTTCGTAACCACCCTCGCGAATTCTATATAAAAACGCGGCACACGCTGCTGAAGGGATCTTGTAAAAGAGTTCTTAAAGTTAAAAGTCAAGAAGTCAAGAGTTCTTGTGTTAAAAGTCAAGAAGCCAAAAGTCTTAGTCTTAAAGAAGAAGAAGAAAGAAATCCTTTTCTCTCTACGAGAAGCACGCTACCAGAAGAATTGGAATCGAAACCGTGTGCTATATCGTCGCGTTCGCGCCGACTACTACCTGTTGTAAACCATCCGCTTGTAACCGCCGTCCGAGTAGAAATCGCGACTCCGCGACTTGATAGCATCACCGAAGTTAAAAGGTTAGAGTTGCAGAAATCGAACCGTGAAAGTACGTAAGTTGAGATACCTGGTGATAGGGATATGCAGGGTTGTAAGCCCGACGTACTCTTCTGTTACTAGACGTACTTTTCTGTTACTAGACGTACTCTTCTGTTACTAGACGTACTCTTCTGTTACTAGACATACACACCTACACTGTGGAGTTTGAAGGGTAGTTGCCCGACATTCCATTTGACCGAACGAGATCCTATTCTTTAGTTTAACGGGTGGTTTGCCCAGGTTACTAACAAAGGAGATCCACCTTTACACACCTACACTGTGGAGTTTGAAGGGTAGTTGCCCGACATTCCATTTGACCGACGGAGATCCTATTGTTTGGTATAACGGGTGGTTTGCCCAGATTACTAACGAAGGAAATCCACCTACACAAATTTACACGAACACTACAACATAACACACCTCGACAAACGTACCAGCGACCGCCAGATACCTGTAATTAAAACCTCGTCGGAAGATTAAGTTGAACACCTCGTTAACGCCGTTAATCCAGTAATATAGAAACGTAACCGTAAACACTAGACGTGTCCGTCAGCATTAAATAACCACCTGTAAAGTAAACAAACCACCACCGCCGCCACCGTAAAAACGTAAGTTGCACCTTTGACAAGTACTAAGATTGTTACCCGTAAACCAGAAACTATCTGATAGTTTCTTGTGTTAAATAAGTCAAATCGTGATTGTTAGACGCGAAAAAAATTTATTTTAAAATAGAAAACGAAGGTTTTGTATTTTAAAAACGGCCAACATAACAAAAAGCTTTTATTTTTTATTTTTTGTTTAAATAAAAACCGGTATACTAAAATTAATCTCGTAAGAGGAAACAAATAATACGCCGCTACCGTACACCAGCTACCTAAATAAACAAAAAGCTTTCATTTAACTCAAGATCGTACTTTAAATGGAATGTAAATGTGAATGAGTTTATTTTCATAAGAAAAGCAGGTATAAAATTATACACTTATAACCGATCGCTTTAAAATATTGATTATTTCTTTAAAGGCAGAGTATTGAACTCAGTGTCTTATCGCGCACGTGTTTATACCGCGTTATCTGGCTACCTGCTTCTGTATTTTATACAGGGACGTATTCAGGTAAAATTATTTATTTATTTCGGCAATTAACCAGTATAAATTGAAACAGTTCAAGGACGAAAACTAAAAGTCAAAACCCCAAACCTTCTATTAATGTTACATTACAGAAACTCCAGAGGACCACCTAACCATTAGTACCTGGACGAAGGATGTCTACTTAAAGATACCGAAGAGGGAGGTGGCGTTACCGTTACAATTTGGCACCCGAGAGCATGGGTCACAGTTCCGTACATTTACCTGTATCTGTATCTTAGTTAAATAATTTAAATAACCATATAATATAGAAGTGTAAAATAAATAGGAAATAAAGTTATATATATATATATATATATATATATATATATATATATATATATATGAACCTTTGTAATCTATTTGTTCAACGTGTTGAGAGCCTGAATAACGAACCCCGATCCTTATTTTGCAAGTACAAAATTCCGACTGAGCTAGAAAAGGGAAAAGTGAGAATTATTCATTAGTAGTAATACACTCAACAGTCAAACCGCAAAGACACGTGAGCGCGTTACATTTGCTAATTAAAGGTAACGAAGAGGGAGCGCGTTACACCATGATCTAAAGGCCTCCATTAAGAACCGAGAGTGGATGGGCAAGAGAAAACAAGCAAAAAGCAGACGCTTTTGCAAAATACCCAGAAAATATATTTCAACATAACGAACAACAAATACAAAACGAAGGAAATCTTCTGGATTTGACTTGATTACAGGGATGGTATTGCAACAGCTTCCAAAAAAAATGAATAGTAACACTAACTAAAAATATAATAAACGCAGTGTTCAGACTGAAAAATGTTGCTGAAATATTAACGATACACAAACCTGAAAAACCTCTAAAGTAAATGACATCAGATAGATCTATCTCGCTTTTACCAGCTATCTTAAAATTATTCGAAAAGCTGTTTCTCAAAAGGCTCAAGCCAATAATAGAAAGAAAAGAACTAATCCCCACACACCAGTTGGGATTCAGAAATCAACATTCCACTATAGATCGGATAACTAATATAATTGCGAAATGCCTGGAAGAAAAAAAGTATGTTCAGCAGTATTCTTAAATATCTCACAGGCATTCGATAAAGTGTGACATGAAGGACTATACTACAAACTTGCTAACGCTTTGCCTAAACAATACTCCGAACTATTGAAATCATATATCACAGATAGATTTCTTAGGATTAAACAAGGTGATAGATACTCGGAGCTATGTGAAATCAAAACATGGCTGTGTCATGGGGCCAATATTATATCTTCTGTACACCAACGATGTCCCTACAAGCGACCAAGCAGCCACAGCTACCTTCGCAGACGACACAGCGATACTAGTGGTAGGGAAAAACACTGAAGAAACAACGGAAATATTACAGCAAACCATAAACCAAATAGAAGTATGCACAAAAAGATGGAGAATAAAGCTAAATGAAAAAAAAGGTAACATCAAACAATAGTATAGTACCACCTGCCAATACATCTAAATACCTTGGAATGAACCTAGATGTAAAATCACGATGGAAGGAACATAAGAAGAAAAAAGAAGAATTAAATATTAAATACAGGAAGATGTACTGGCTGATGGGAAGAAAGTCCCAACTGTCAACTAATAATACATTACTTCTGTATAAACAAATCTTAAAACCCGTATGGATATAAGGTTGTCAACTGTGGGAATGTACCAGTAAAACAAACATCAACAACATTCAAATAGTTCAAAATAAAGTGCTTAGAAACATCATGAATTCGAAACGCTACGTCAGAAACAGTGAAATCCATAGGGACCTAGGGATAACAACTGTGTTAGAAGAAATTGAAGTCATCGAACATGAAAAGAGGTTACGCGAACATGTCAGTATAGAGGTTCTACATCTCCTAGACGCTGGGCAATTAGAGAGAAGATGCAAGAGGCCAACCCATTTGAGTTAGTGTGATAGTTGCAAGTGACAGAGTAAAAGCAGAGTAAAGGTGCAAATATGTGAAAACGTGAGTGTATGACAGATTACTACAACTGAGAGAGCAACCGTTGGGTAAAATCTCATCTAACTAGTAAATAGTTTAAGTTAAAATTGCTGGTTAGTATTTAAGACTAGTTGTAATGATTTTAATATAAAAAAAAATGGCAATACGTTTAACTAACAGAAACTTGAATCGACTTTTATGAAACCTGGGATAAATTGTATAAACAGAATTATCAAATTGTGCTTAAAAGAGCCTAACGTCTGAACAATCTTGGATTAATATTAAATTCTAATATTACCTATTTATAATATCCGTTTTACATAGAACCTATTATTACTGCAACAAATTGATTTATGTATCATTAAAATAATTTTCGTGAATTCTTGCGAACTTTCAACAAAGACAAAATTTCGTTAATTACATTATTTCGTGATTTATCTTTCCAAAATACAAATCCAGAATCATAAATAATAAAGATAGTCGTCATTTTAGAAACACCTCGAACGTGTTTCACAGGACGTTTCACCAACACCGTCGTCGTTTAATATCAAATTTATGTTTAAAGTAGTCATCCTTTGAAGATTAAATTTAATTTAGAACATACAACCGTAAATTCTTGTCGTTCAAAGATTGTTTCGTTGTCTTTGACATTTCTCTCAATTGACGATATTTCGAAATTAATGCTGTGAAAGCAAATCTATAGGTAAGAAGAGAGTTATATACTCGAAAAGCACTTCTCATATTTAAATGAGTATTATTTCACAGATACGCTTGTCAAAGGTAAGAGGTTTTATACACTTAAAAGTAAGATATCTAGTACAATAAATTTTGCTGAGAAATATTTGAAATAGTTTTGTAAACAATGTTGTTATATTAACGTAACAATTTTGTCAGAAAACCCTTGACGTATTATACACACATTTTCCTAACTTCTGTAAGGCTTTATCTCTATAAAAAAAACCACTTATAGAAGTTGTTTTCTTTTCTAAAATTAAATTTAAAATTTAACGTGCATTAGAGAAGTCTTAAGTTTCAGCAGTGATATTAAAAGTATAAAGCGGGAGAATGGAGAGACGTTACTAACCTGGAGAGAATGAGTTGATGTTGACCTTTCTAGATTTGCACCGTAATATATTACATGATGAATTGATGTACTTAAACTTGGCAAGTTGATACTATTTATTACAACAGCCGAGTTTGAATACTCGCCTAAGATGGTTTAGGGACATTGTTTCTTTAATTGCGTTGTCTCTTGATGCAATACCAAAATGAGCAAAAAAGGAATTACTAAGTGAAAGATGAAAATCACAATGTTCTCTCTACATATTCGAATCGCTTTTAAATTAACGTTTGTGAATCGTGTAGGATAATTAGGTTTGTTTTTAGGATCTAGTACAATAATGATGTACTGTTACAGATGTTGACTGCCACAGTGACCGCTAGTTCTAATTAATTGCAACACGTGCCCTAATAGACTCTACTTAATCAAATGTAAAATGCAATTAAATTTAAATACTAGGTAATACTTAAAATTAGAACCGCATTTCATTGCATCCAATTTTAGAGTTAACAGTTTATACTCTATTGCATCCTATTTTGCCATGGAAAACTAGGGAGAGCACTGTATAGAGAATAAAAAGGTACTATCGTAGCTTGACTTGAAAATTGTGGGTTATATTTTTAGAGTGAAACTAATGCATCGTTACAATATAGTTTTTCACGCTAATATACTTAGACTTTCCACGAAAATTGTTGAATCTTGAGCGAACCCCAACAAAATCGAAATTTGTTTTACACTGATGATACAATTAATTTTTCGAATTAAATTGCGAAATTAGTCGTTGTAGATCTTGCCGAAAGGTGAAGTCCCAAAACTCAGATTATCCGCGATTCCCGTAATGTGTCCGCCTTAAATTTTAAATTTTTGCCGTTATGATATCTTGCATAGTTCGCTGTGAAACCCAAAACCAAATACACCAAATACATAATAGGTCGGGGAAAAAATATTTTCGTATATACTATGTATAAATTTTTAATAAAATTTCTTTGGATGTACTATTTGTATCTGGCTGGTAAAAACAGAAACAAATTAGTAAACTGTTGTTTACAGCTATTTTTATTTGTTTTTTTTTCTGTTACAATGAGTGAATCTAATGAAGAAATTCCATACATTTTAAAATTTTATTACAAAAAAGGAAAAAATGCAAGCAAGCCGCGAAAAATTTGTGATGTTTATGGACCTAATGCAGTGTCAGTAAGAGTAACACACAGTTGCTTTAAGCGTTTTCAATCCGGGAATTTTGATAATAAAGATGCACCTCGCTGTTGTCGCCCTGTTACGGATAAAATAGACACTATTTTTGAGAAAGTGGAGCAAGATCGGCATATCAGCAGTTACAATGTAGCTGAAGAACTGGAAATTGACCACAACACAGTTTTGACCGATTTGAATAAGCTGGGTACACAAAAAAGCTCGATGTCTGGGTGCCACACGAGCTCACTGAAAGAACCCTAATGAACAGTGTACTCATTTGCGATTCTTTATGGAGACGTAAAGAGATTGATAACCGGTGATGAAACGTGCATCACATACGGCAACAACGTGCGAAAAAGGTCGTGGTCAAAGGTGCGTCAGGGTTTACAGACTGTGGCAAAGCCCGGGCTACCTCGCAATAAGGTGATGCTGTGTGTATGGTGGGGTTGGAAGGGCATTGTTCATTATGAGCTTTTACCGCTCGATTCGGATCTCTACTGCCAACAACTGATGAGATTACAGCAAAAAGTTGAGATAAAGCGTTCGGAATTGATCAATAGGAAGGGTGTGGTTTTTCATCACTATAACGCAACACCACACACATCTTTAGCCACTCAGAAAAAATTATGAGAGTTTGGCTGTCAAAACTACTTGTCGCGCTTTTTTTATCAAAAGTCCCAAAATTTCTACAGCAACGGGATCATTTCACTAACTACAATATGGCAAAAAATCATCAGACAAAATGGCATATATATATATATATATATATATATATATATATATATATATATATATATATATACTATAATTAAGTCTAAATAAACTTTGAAAAAAAAATTTTTGAGTTTTCATATAAAATACGAAGATACATTTTCCCCAACCTAATACTAAGTTCTTGCTTATATCCGATACCATTACTATAAGTTGTCCTTTGCACTTTTTTAAGTTGTTTATAGTACCTTAAAATTTGCAACTTTGTACTCTTAACGATGATTTTCGGTATTTTCTCAACAAATTATTATTAATTCAATATGAGACTTGATATGCGTTACTAAAGTAAGCAACACAGCACGCTTTCCTTTGGCAGGACGGTGTCAAACTGATTTCTTGTTATTTTGACAAATGGTAATACCACTACAGAAAAAAAACCTGGCCTGCTCTAATGCAAAATAAGTTGGAACAGAGAATATGAGACATTAAATCAATCGTGACGTCAAATAAAAGGTAACATTAAATAGAAAATACTAGTTGAAGGTCGTATTATACAAACTAAATCCTTAAATAGTTTTTTAAAGCAGATATCTGCAAGAGTGTCTACAGGTAGACAAAAAAAATGTACTTGGTGGAATGAATCGGTAAAGAAAACAGTATGGAAGAAAAAAGACACGCACATAGCCATGATTGCTACAAAAAATGAGAATGAAATAAAGCGGTTGCATGAGGTGTACAGATTAAGAAACAAAGATGCAAAGGAGGTAGTGAGAACAAGCGAAGAGGAACGAGAGAAAATGCAGATTTATTTTGAGGAAAACAAAAAACTCTTCTAGAAATGGTCCAAAATAAAACGCTGTAGGAGCGATTAACAGGAGCAACGGAATAGTATGGAACGATTGAGAAGTGAAATAATGCTAGTAAGAGTATTTCGGAAAGCTGTACGATAGTGAGGAAAATAAGAGTGAAGGGTTTAATAGGGATAATGTAGAAGGAGTAGTGAATTAAATTGAGGAGGGTATTGTTAAATGAGATAGAGAAAACGGTAGGAGGGTTGAAAAACGGTAAAGGAGCAGGCCTGATGAAATCACTGGTGAAATGCTAAAACGTAGAGGCGCAAAGCTTGTCCGAAGATTCATCCCTTAAGTGTGGAAAAGTGCCGAGTGATTGGAACAGCGGGATCATTGTATCAGGTACAAGAGTGACTGCAAAAAACTTTGGAGGAATAAGTCAGTTCAGTGTACCTGGTGAGGTATTTGGATGAGTACTGATTGATAGAGTACGTGGAACTACCCAAGCTAAGATTTGGGATGTGGAGGGTGGCTTCACGCCAGGGAGAGGATGTGTTGATGAAATGTTTGCTTTCCGTCAGATATTTGAAAAGTGTTTAAGTGTAAAAGGAAGCTGTGCTGTGCGTTTCTAGATCTGGAGAAAGCATATACCCAAGTGAATTGGGAGAAGCAGTAGGAAATATTAAAGGAATATGGCGTAGGTAAATTTCTAATAAACGGAACAAGGGCACTACATAACGGTAGCCCGAGATGTGTTAGTGTGAGAGGAGGTGTGAGTGAGTACTTTAGTATTGAGTCCGACAGAGCTGTGTGATTTCACTGTGGTTGTTCAATGTATACATGGATAAATATGTTAGGCAAGCATGTACCGATTCAAATGGTGTAATGGTTGGTGACGAAAACGTACGAGTTCAGGTGTATGCAGATGACACAGTCTTATTAAGTGAGAATTCCAATAAGCTACTATGACACAATGGATAGCGAAATTTGACGACGGGGAAATGCTGGAAGAAAGGTGATTGGAAGTATATGGACGATAATGAAACACGAAAGCATGTGCATAACTGCGAAATGATCAATCTATAATGCCGTCAGTACTGTGTGGAAGTGAGACATGGGTATGTCAAAAAAAGCGCGAAAGCAAAATAAATACCCAAGGAATCAGATTGCTGAAAAGTGCATGCGGTAGTCTAAGGGATTTAAATATAGGTACGTTTAATTAAAAAGAGCACATTGTAGCAAAGTGTTACACGCATTTTATTGTTTCAATGATTGTTGTAAGCTATGCTTTGTGACATTTGTAGTTGCATACATAATAAATGGATAACAAATAAGGTCACATGGACTCAAAAGTCCATGACACAAGCTTGTACTCAGATGGCTAATGGAAGAAGTGTCACAAGTGTAGCCAAGGCTTTCGATATCTCGAGAACTTCCATTCGAAACAACTGAAAAATATACCTTCTCAACGCTCCAAAATGGGCAAAAAACCTGATTAAACGAAATACAGGAACAAACGCTTAATAATCATGTGTTATGACTGTCAAAATTACATTTTGGTGTTGCAACAATTCAAATATGGCAGATTGCGTAGGAATATGCTGATAAAAACAACACTAAAAATGATTTATGATTAATGCATATTCATGAATGAAGTTGTTAGAATGTAAGGAAGTTCGTTAAATTGTGCGGAAGGAGGATTCGCACACATGTGAGACCTTCACACAAAGTCGAGTTATAATCGGGAGAATGTAGAGAATGAATGTAATGGCAATTAATGATTTTTTGGAAGACTTTTCAGTAAATTAAAAGTAAATTTAAGATGACTATTACGTTTGAGCGTTTCAGAGTTTGTCTGTTTTGTTCGTGTCCTTGGGTCACATTTAGCTGTGTAGGGACGGCCTTAGAATTTCCTACAGCAGAGGCCAACCGCTTGTCGATAGAGGCGACTAATCAAAGGGGCGTGTTGAGGAGGTAGGTTGATTTGAGTTTTGTGTTTAAACTGTTTTACACTTACATTTATGTATTAGTAGTGGCAGGTTGTTTTACGAAGTTTGTGTAATTTTTCTCGTTAAGTACGGCTACGGGCGCAAGTGTTGTAAAGAATATTGAAGGGAATGTGTTTTTGTTGTTTGGAGTACCTTTATATGTGTTATGTGATAACCGATCACAATTTCGGAGTGAACTTTTCATCATCATTTTTACTGCCAATTATCACCCTCAGGCGAACCCAAAGCAAAGGGTTAACCGTGTAATGAAGACTATGTTAGCATCTTATATTGAAGACAATCAGAGAAATTCGGATAAGTATTTAGCGAAGGTGGCTTGTACAATTAGGACAGATACTGATGGAGAGACATGGAGAACCTGTAGAGGGAAATACCCTGAACAATGTCGCGTTTGCGGATAGAGTACCTTTGATTGCTAGAGGCAACGTTTTTCGAGAAGTTTATGATGATATTAAGAGAAGACTGAATGCTGCTTATATTAAGAGCAAGAAACTTTAGGACTTTCGGAGATTAGATACTTTTCAAGTAGGAGACACTGTGTGGAGAAAGAATTATGTTTTATCGGACCCGTCGTGTTATTTCGCCGCGAAATTAGCACGCAAGTTTATTGGACCTTTTTATATAAAGAGAAAAGTATCGTATCAGACGTATGAGTTATTGGACGCCTCAGGCGATTCAAGGAGCATATGGTATGCCAAAGATTTAAAATGTAAACCCGAACAACGATTACCGGCTGTATTCACCACCCAATTATTGACAAACCGTGCCAGATTGTGGTTATAGTTACGTATGCATAACACAATTATTTTGAGTTCATTTTATTGTAGTAAGACTACTTTAGTGTTCGACCGTTTTAGTTATGTATAACACGTTTAGTTATTTTGGGTTTAGGTTAAACTCAGGTTAGTTGTTCTCTTTAGGTAGCTTTATGTTCAGTTTAGATTAGGTTAGTTTTAAGTCTGATTGCGATACTTGTTTAACGATTGCGATATTTTACTGAATTGACGACTTTGATTTGTGAAATTTATGAACCGATTTGTGACCTCTCCAATAATGACCGATTTGCGACGTTTTCATTTTGTTTTTGGGTGAATTTGTTCATTTGTCCTTATTATTTTGTGTGAATGAAGCCGAAACATGAGGCCTGTGATTGTAGTATAACATGGTTATTGGTGCGAAACGGTGAAACCTGTGAATGTAGTATAACAATTATTGGCGCGAAACGGTGAGACCTGTGATTGAACTGAAGTTTAGTTTACCGATTGTTGACAAATTATTGATTGGATTTTGTTAGATTAGCGCATGTTATTTTTTTAGTGAGGAGACATTTAGCATTTGAGTATTCGTATCAGTGACTTGGAGCTTTTTTTGTTTGTTGAGTGAATTCTTTTGTTTTGAATGGTATTTAAGTACTACTAATGACGTGTTTAGTATCGTTAGGCGGTTAGGGCCTATATTTTTAAAATACTTTAGAATATTTTTGGAAAATTTATTTGACAAGATGGGTTATAAGATTCATATTGATTGTTTTACGTTGAATGAGATTAGATATGAGGTGGCTATTAGAGGAGGCGATGCTTCCTTAGGTATTACGGCTTTACGAAAGGCGCTTAGGAATATTTATAGTGAAGAAGCTACGGGTAGGGCAAGTATGCGTCCCTCGTACAATTTTGATTTTGAGGTTAGGAATTAAAGAAACCAAATCAGAAATTGAGAAATTAATTGATGAATTACAAACTAATGCGACTACAAAATTTATAGCGACTATTGAAACGAAATTTAAGTACATATTTAACCGAATTAAAAATAGTGTAGCAAAAACGAAACTAGAAAGTAAAGAAAAAGAGAATTTTATCACGAGTATGGCAATTTTAGTTTAGAATTATGAAATTTTAGATAGGAAAGTTATAGTTAACACTCCGGCTAATGTAGGTCCTGTAGGGACGATTACTGATGACGTGGTGGCTTCACCATCAATCAATGTTAAGAAAGAATTACCGATGGTTGATCCTTTAGTTAGCGTAGCGCCTATTGTGAATATAGCTAAGAGTGTTCTCGTGTGTAAACGAATCATCTATTTTTCAGGTGACACTAAGTCTTTGTTGTTAAATGCTTTTTGGAAAGAATTAGTGAGTTACAAATTTCACGTAATGTTAAAGATGAACAACTTTTTGCGGAATGTCTTGATTTATTTACCGGAACGGCATTTATTTATGTTAGATCTATTCGAAAAGAGGTTAGTTCATGGTGTGAGTTGGTGGAATCCTTGCGATTGCAATCCCGGTCAAGCGATTATGATGAAATATTATTGGTATACAATCGAGAGCCCAATTGAAGGGATAGCGAGTCAGATAGTTTGAGCAGAACTTAAGTAAGGGCCGCGTGCGTTGTTTTTGGAGGGGATCATTAGAATGATTCCGTGGATTTTATTTGTGAAATTGTAGATTCAGTAGCATGCCTACAAAGCGGCTGAAATAACCCAAAAGGGCATAAATCATAGTTATTAATAAATAAATAGCTTATTGTGAGTTGACGGTAATACTGATTTTTTTCAAGAAATTTAAAAAGTGCGAAAGCAGATTTAAAAATAACACGGCAAATATTTTGTTGGCAGTGTTCAGGTAGTAGAGCGTGCGACGATAATAATATAAAGCAAGCCTAAAGTAGCCCTGTAAGTAACCGAGTTAAAAGTTTGTAAAATTTAGTTAAGACTTTGGTGAGCATCATTGACATTGAATTTAGAATATGTGTACAATCATTAGTAATACCAAATTGATTGTATAAAAGCAAATAAGAGTTTTAATATTTATGTGGAAGTAAACATTCTTCATTGTGTTAAATGTCTTCAAGGGCAAACATTAAAGCGTAATGTGATGTTATGTTAAAGCAGAACCCATAAAAAATACGCGGGTGAACGACGGAGAACTGCTCGTGAGTGTTACAGCCGAATGCATTAACGGATACGGCTGTCTATTGTGTTTTGTGCATAGTGAATTTAAAAATTTAAAAGGATTACTGAAAACAGACCATATGGACTTCACTACATCTCGAATAAAGGATTAATTATCGTAATGTGTAAGAGTATGAGTAAAAGGGATAATCGAACTTTATCTATTTTCAATGTGTGTGGGTAGTATTAAGATTTTGGGGAATTTTTAATCTTTAAGCATTGATTTTGTGGTTTCTTTAAACCACGTGTGTACATATTTATAATTGAAAATTTGTCAATATATATCCAGGATTTAATTTATTTTCTTTTTTATTTGTGTCAGATGAGATAAAATTTGTAACAATTTCCTTAACGGATTACATCTTTTGATAATTGAAATTAAACTTGTTCATTTTGAGCTTAATGATCGATTTGAAATTGCGTAATGAGCAAGATCAATTTCAAAATTCTATTTTAACTACTTCGAGTTATTTTACAGTCAATCAAATACCGAACACTAACGAAATATTTTTATTAAGTATAAATTACAGATATGAAGTATTAAAATTTAAACCTATTGATAAATGTCTAAATATGATTTGAAGTATTGAATAAAATATAAGGATATTATTTATGATAGAAGCACTGACCGTTCTATTCTTGAATTTTTCAACCACTAATGAATGTTTTGTTGAGATAAATATTATTAAACCGATTTCTTTTATTTTATGTTGATTCTTTTCTAAATAGGGTATTGTTTATTTACTTCAGGGTTTTATAACACTTAGAAATATAAATTTAGGTATACGAGGAATACATAATAAGTATTCAAATTAACGTTTTATTATTTGGAATTTTCATTTGTACGAGGTGTGTTCAATAAGTTTCCGACGACCCGTGTATTTTCACATTTTCTTAAGATTTTGGATCAATTTATTTTTAAGTGTGATTGAATTTCAGTAGTGAATGGTTTTACTGATCGGGGTGCATTCCTGACTTCCACAGTCAGATAGGATTAATTTAACAACCCGCCTAAGACTATTTATTTCAGCAAAATCTAAGATTGCGGTGGCGCCTAAAGACAATTTTTGCTCGGACTGAGTATGGTGAGTTGTAGATTTATAGTAAGTGCAAGGTATTTGAAACGACTTTTCAATCATTTTACTCCTTGTATCGACTACGCCCATTACCATTATAGCTGGCATGGCAACCCGCTTACTTCGGTAGGCCTGCACGACGTCTAGTGCGGTTTGGACGTGTAACAATGGATACATAGATTATATGTGATATTTAGTGACTAAAGTTTACTTTCTTTTTCATTTGATACTGTGCTTATTATCTTTAGGGTAATCAGGCCTGAGGTGGCGTCACTACCCCAGCCACTGGGGTAATGGGGTATAGTCGATATGATCAACTCATATTTCTGAAAATCTGTATTAATTTCCGTGTATCTACGAGGTGAGAGACAACGCGTTAAAATTTACTTTTTTCAAAGAGCGAAAAATAAATATAATACTCTTAATTCTCTTTGTGGTGTGTCCCTAGAGGTTTTAAATTATTTCAATCAATTCAGCGTTTTATTCAAGATAGAAAATGAGCGCCCCTTATTAATGAATTAGTCGTTTTTATTTAAAGGAACTCTAGATAGATTATTTGTTGTTATAGAAGAATAACAATTTGAGCTGTTTTTTAAACATATTTTCTGACAGAAATTTTTAATCGGTTTTTTGATTGATTAAACTTTTGTGAAACAGTTAATAGCGAGATATTTCCTATGCTCGACTACATCTAACCACCATATATTCGAATACCCCTAATGCAAGCGTTTTGCAGGACTTGATTTTTTTTTTACTGTACCTTTAAGCGAAGGTCCATAGCCTATATTACACTGGTTTAATCTTGAGAGCACTGGAGAATTACAGAGTATAATTTTTCTGTTAACCATAGGTAGGTGGCGATTCAGTGTCAAACTTATATTTTGTACTTTTCAACAAATTTTACCGCCTAGTTACCTGCATAAATTGACATTCTTTCTTGCAAGATTTCCAAATCCCTTCTCTTCACAAATAGTATAACAGTAGTCTTATTTGCCAAATAAGTTAAGGAGTAATTTATTATATGAGTGATAACAGGTAACAAATGAGGCAAACAATATTTTATCATATTTATGCTGATATTATCAAATCCGAATCCTTTTGATGCAATAGACTTGATCAATATAAGAACTATTGCGATTAATGAATCGCTCTAAATTGTGAAAATCTGCCGGGTGACCCGTTTGACTAGGAATAATTTAAACTACCTGTTGTGTGGTTAATAACTATTTAATTAGACATAATATGAGAAATATATATGCTTCAAATATGGGAGATTATTTAACCTTAAACAAGATCACCATTACGCTGACCACAGAATTCGTATAATTCTGACAATTCTTGCCATCTAGCTTCTGACATATCCAAAGTAATTTGCCTAAATGCTGCTGTGTTTTTTGTTTTCAAGTCATCTACGTCACGCGGCAGCTGCGAATAGACTGTATTATTTGCAGACTCCCTTACAAAGAAGTCTGGAGGGGTCAGGTCTGTCGAGTTTGTGGGCCTCGTCTACGTAAATTTTTAGGAAATGTGTCATTAAGGAACTGACTTACTTCTATTAACCAGTGAGGTAGAGCTCCATATTGCTGGAAAATACATGACTTTGGAATTGAGGAATAAAGAATAACTGCAAGATGTCTAGATACGGCCCTGAGCTGTTCGTGTTTTCAGAAAAAAAGAATGGACCGTACATTATAAAACGGCTAATGACGCACCATACCTTAAATTTAGGAGATGCCTTTGTAATTCATACGTTGCATCCGGATTATGCGTGCTCCAAATTCTAACATTGTGATTAATATCCACCTGTCAAAAAATTTGGTTTTCTTCCAATTGGTCGTATAGATATTTGAAACATTGAGCCCTGCTTCTTTATCTTGTTCTTTCAGAGCCTGAAAACGCTGTAATCGGTATGGGTACATATTCATGTAATCTCTGACTATACGATGGCATGTGGTGTATGTACATTCACTTCTAAAGATAAACGGCGAAAGCTTTTTCCAGGACTATCTATCATTGCTTGAGCCACACGAGCTTCTTTACCTGGATTACGTAGATGACCACCAGAATTCCGCCTACGTATGGAACCATTTTCTCTAAAGGAACGGTACCAACGCCAAAAGTTGGCGTATTTAAGAGCTGTCCTGATGTTATATACTCGTTTATACTCTCTCTGAACACGGATAACACTTTGGAATTGTTTGAACCACAAAACACATTGCACACGTTGCTGCATTTTAGGTAAAAAACAATTGACACATATAGCTAGGTAATCTGACATATGTCTACTTTTAGAGTAAAACTCACATCTTTCGTGGTTGCAATAGTAGCGCTACTAATATAGTAGCTTCTTGAAATTATCCCTTGTCAAACGAATCACCCGTTATATTCACACTTATTCTGATCTTAACTCAGTTGAATTATGCACCATACAAGTTCATGATACTCAATTTCAGATGCGTGACCTACATCAGAATTAATAACAAACTCAAGATTATTCGTTATGATGTGATATATTAGTGTAGTAGATATTGGAGTAATGCGCGTGGCATTTTTGATTTGCACCAGTCCTGTTCTGTCTAAAAGATCATTTAATGACTGAACATCACTCCGATCATAAGTTAACAAATTATTATAAGATCTCCTAAGCAAACCACGTTGTCGTACTTAGGAAGTATCTCAGAAATTGTCTGCTCTAAAATACAAAAAAATTCCCGTAGTGCATTGAAAGTAGTTTATAAAAAACACCTACTGCATTATGAGTTTCTGAAAAACTTACGTTAATACCTTTACTTAATGGTATGATGCGATAATTTACTTATTGATATGGTTTTTAAACAAAATTTGATTTTTTGATAATTCTATCTAACGTTTGAGTCTTAATCTTAAGCTTAACAAACGTCCCCGTGCTACATTAGTTAAGTAAATTTAATAAAACACTTATGTGAGATCTGAATACCAAGTTATTTTAGTTATTGAGAATGAAACTTCAACCATAAACACCGTCAAAGATCACTGAGGTCTAGACATTTAGACGTTCTTCACTTTTGTCAATTTTCGATGCATTCGCTGTTTAAATCTTTATGTTGTTGACAAATGGAATTAATATTTACCACGCTTACTTCTCACCTGCAGCTGCTCTACTACGAAGAATTACACACAATCACATACCCATCTTGTCCCTGTACTCCGCCAATTCAATACCACCTAAACTCACGGAGATCTGGACATTTATGTCCTAAATACAAGGTGAGGCGCTAAAAGCGCGTCGAACCACAGCTCTCCTAACATACAAGATATCCAAAACAGCCTAAGAGCATTGTGCACAATTACCATCGCCATGTTGCTGAGATATCACTATTGGCGTACCGTATTGCGGTGGCGACAAAACATTTTTTAAATCAAATACTACTATATTTTATTGCAGATTTGTAAAGTACTCGAAAAGTACGTATTTTCTATATAACATGTTATATTGCTAGCTTTAGCGGTTTCGCCGTTAGGACCATTTTTCCTGGCAGTGCCACCATATTAGGGAATGTTTTTTGAGAGAATTAAGAGTGAACCAGTGTCTAGGTTTCGAATTTAGAAAAAGGTTAATACCTCTTGGACCTTAAAATAATTTCTTTCGGGAAATGTATGGAAAGAAGAAAATTTGTGATTCGCAAATTGTTATTTTTTTTTCGATAATTTGAAATGGCACCACCCAAAGAAACTGCAGCGTTGGATAGCACGAATTCTAAGTTTTCTATTGGTACCAAAAAAAATCGCACATTCCATAAAAAAGTTTTATGAAAACGCTAATCTGTCGGAAAACGTTCTTTCCAAACCCAAGTCTTCCGAGATAAAAAAAAAGAAGTACATTTATCAAAATAAACAGTAAAAAGTCAACATCAAAATCAATCAAGAAGAATACCACCTAATGCGCGTGTGATATTCCGATGAATCAACCTTCTATTAAAATGAGGTAGTCAATCGCCAGAACATTCAGTATTACGCCGATAAACAATCAAACGTCATAAGAACGGAAAACCACCAGCGCAGTTGGTCACTCAATGTTTGGGGTGGAATATCGGGAGAAGACATTCTGGGGCCTTACTTCATCAAGGGACACCTTCATGATGATTTCGTTGAGCTCTTGAAAAATGTCCCTTTAGCCACTCTACGACAGATAGAGTTCATGCACATAATAGCCGAGAAGTTACGGATTATATTGATAAGAAGTTTCAAAAGGATCCATAGATTGGCTGTTGGGCCCGGTAAGGAGGCCGCCAAGATCACTAGAACTCGCTTGCGTTGAGTGCTTACTCTGGAGTTACATAAAGAACACGGTCCACTGGACGGTACTAACTGCAGCCGAGGGTATGCGGCACAGGACTCGCGCAGCGTTCCGTGGTGGTTCAACAATACGACCTACGATGGTGTCAAGGGCCTCCGAGACGAAGTCACGATTATGCATCTAGCGGGAAGGTCGTCATTTTAAACAGATCGGAGTTAAGTATTTTCAACAATGAGCATGATCTTGTGTTCGTGCGTGCGTGTGTACCTGTGTATATGTGTATGTGTATGTGTATCTGTATGTGTATGTGTATGTGTATGTTTATGTGTATGTGTATGTGTATGTGTATGTGTATGTGTATGTGTATGTGTATGTGTATGTGTATGTGTATGTGTGTGTGTGTGTGTGTGTGTGTGTGTGTGTGTGTGTGTGTGTGTGTGTGTATGTATGTGTATGTGTACGTGTACGTGTACGTGTACGTGTACGTGTACGTGTACGTGTACGTACGTGTACGTGTACGTGTACGTACGTACGTGTACGTGTACGTGTACGTGTACGTGTACGTGTACGTACGTGTACGTGTACGTGTACGTGCGTACGTGTACGTGCACGTGTACGTGTGACGTACGTACGTGTACGTGTACGTGTACGTGACGTGTACGTGTACGTGTACGTGCGTGACGTGTACGTGTACGTGTACGTGTACGTGTACGTGTACGTGTGACGTGTACGTGTGTACGTGTACGTGTACGTACGTGTACGTGTACGTGTACGTACGTGTACGTAGGTACGTGTACGTGTACGTCGTGTACGTGTACGTGTACGTGTACGTGTACGTGTACGTGACGTGTAGACGTGTATGTACGTGTACGTGTACGTGTACGTGTACGTGTACTGTAGTGACTGTACTGTGTATGTACGTGTACGTGTACGTGTATGTATGTGTATGTGTATGTGTATGTGTAGTGATGTGTATGTAGTGTAGTGTGTAGTGTAGTGTATGTGTACGTGTACGTGTACGTGTACGTGTACGTGTACGTGTACGTGTACGTGTACGTGTACGTTGTAGGTGTAGTGTAGTGTATGTGTATGTGTATGTGTATGTGTATGTGTGTGTGTGTGTATGTGTGTGTGTTGTGTAGTGTTGTACGTGTCGTGTGTGTACGTGTACGTCGTGCTCGTGTACGTGTACGTGTGTGTACGTGTACGTGACGTGTACGTGTACGTGTACGTGTACGTGTACGTGTACGTGTACGTGTACGTGTGACGTGTACGTGTACGTGTACGTCGTGTCACGTGTCGTGTACGTGTCGGCACGTGTACGTGTACGTCGTACGTGTCGTGTACGTGTACGTGTACGTGTACGTGTACGTGTACGTGTACGTGTCGTGTACGTGTCGTGTACGGTCGTGACGTGTACGTGTACGTGTACGTGTACGTGTACGTGTCGTGTACGTGTACGTGTCGGTCGTGTCGACGTGACGTGTACGTGTACGTGTACGTGTACGTGTACGTGTACGTGTACGTGTACGTCGTACGTGTACGTGTACGTGTACGTGTACTGTGTGACGTGTACGTGTCGTACGTGTACGTGTACGTGTCGTGTACGTGCGTGACGTGTCGTGTACGTGTACGTGTACGTCGTCGTGCGTGCGTGTACGTGTGCGTGTGCGTGTACGTGTAGTGTACGTGTGCAGTGTAAGCGTGTAAGGCGTGTAGCGTAGTAGCGTAGTGCGTGTACGTGTACGTGTAGCGTGTGCGTGTGCGTGTCGTGTACGTGTACGTGTGCGTGTACGTGTACGGTACGTGTACGTGTACGTGTACTGTCGTGTACGTGTCGTGTACGTGTCGTGTACGTGTCGTGTCGTGTCGTGTCGTGTCCGTGTCGTGTCGTGTAAGTGTATGTGTATCTGTGTCTGTAGTTAAGTGCTGTGCGTGTAAGTGTCGTGTAGTGTAGTGTAGTGTGTGCTGTGTTAAGTGTCTGTGTACTGTGTAAGTGTGTGTAGTGTGTGTACTGTGTACTGTGTACTGTGTACTGTGTACGTCTAGTGTCGTGTCGTGTGCGTGTCTGTGTACGTGTCGTGTCGTGTCGTGTCGGTCGTGTCGTGTCGTGTACGTGTGCTGTGTACGTGTACGTGTACGTGTCCGTGTACGTGTCCGTGTCCGTGTCCGTGTCCGTGTCCGTGTCCGTGTCCGTGTCGGTGTTGTGTCTGTATCTGTGTCTGTGTCTGTGTCTGTGTCTGTCTGTGTCTGTGTCTGTCTGTGTCTGTGTCTGCGTCTGCGTCTGCGTCTGCGTCTGCGTCTGCGTCTGCGTCTGCGTCTGCGTCTGCGTCTGCGTCTGCGTCTGCGTCTGCGTCTGCGTCTGGTCTGGGTCTTGTCTGTGTCTGTGTCTGTGTCTGTGTCTGTGTCTGTGTCTGTGTCTGTGTCTGTGTCTGTGTCTGTGTCTGTGTCTGTGTCTGTGTCTGTGCCTGTGTCTGTGTCTGTGTCTGTGTCTGTGTCTGTGTCTGTGTCTGTGTCTGTGTCTGTGTCTGTGTCTGTGTCTGTGTCTGTGTCTGTGTCTGTGTCTGTGTCTGTATCTGTATCTGTGTCTGTGTCTGTGCCTGTGCCTGTGCCTGTATCTGTGTCTGTGTCTGTGTCTGTGTCTGTGTCTGTCTGTGTCTGTGTCTGTGTCTGTGTCTGTGTCTGTGTCTGTGTCTGTATCTTTGTCTGTGTGTGTGTGTATGTGTGAGTGAGTGTGTGTGTGTGTGTGTGTGTGCGTGTGTGCGTGTGTGCGTGTTTGCGTGTGTGTGTGTGTGTGTGCTTGTGTGTGTGTGAGTGTTTGTGTGTGTGTGTGTTGTGAAGATTAGTTTTTTTTCATTTTACTTCACTAAAATCAAACAATAATTAAGTCCGTAAAATAATTAATTAGGAACCGTTGAATATGATAACAAGAAAATGTTAAGATAGCCATTAATTGGAAATAGAAATTTTTCTTTCTTTCGAAATTAAAACTTGTCAAACAACCGTTAATAATAAATAAACAAGTAATAATTAACACCGTCCTCATAAATTAATTAACTTAGTAAAAATTGCATTGTTAAATAATAGTTTAGATATAAATGAGTAAAGTTAAACCTCAAATACTTTCTATAAATTTCAACTACAATGAAAGGAATGTAATCATTTACCATTGTGTAAAATTTTATGTATTTTAAATAATGCGAACACCGACAGATGTGTCAAACAGTAATCAGCTTCTGGAATTGCATGATTTTGAATTGATAGAAGTATTACTAATTATTAATTAAACCGTTAGATAGAATAAGTATTTTTATTAATCGAAATTGGCTGAATTTTATATCAATCGCTTTGTGTTTTTACAAATAATAGTTTTAGTCCGTTAAAATAAATATTAGATCATTGATTGATTTAATATTAATTAAAACAAATTGTTGCGCTGTCGCCTCATCGTTGAAATTATGGAATTTCCATCCGTTCCCCACTTTTAAATGTCGTAGTCTGTATAGGTTAGTGCTTTCACAAAAATCATCATCTTTTCCTACATTTTTCTTACTGAGACGTAGCGAAAAATTGCTGTATTCTTGTAAATCGATGAGGTAAAGAATAGTTTCATAATTGGTTATTCAAATTAAACTTAATAAAGGCTAACCTGTAATTAGTTGAATTTAAATAAATTCGCAGAGTTAACATTTATTAAGCATCATTCATTTTCATTAATCATTGGTGAAGGAATTTTGTTTGTGAAGGGGACCTGTGACCTTTGTCCACCGTATCCGCCTTCCGACCGTATTAATTAAGTTTTAGGTTCATCTTTCGACCGTGAGGATTCAACCCTGAATTTATCCTCCACTGGGTAACCCGAGGTAGCCGTTTGGAAACCGCCCAAGTTCAGGAGTGGACCCAAAGACCGCCTGAACAGTAGATAATCTTTGGGTGGCGCCCGAATCCGTTTAATCCGCTTCAACCCCTGTGACGAAGAACCCGTTATCCGTTTACCGCCCAGGAGTTGACTTTGAAATAATATAAACTACCGTAACTTATAAGTACAATTAATAAAAATATTTCCAAACGAGTCTTAATTTTGTGCTGGATTTCGTTGAGGGCAAGCTTCACTTGCCACCACCGAAAACCCGTTACAAAAATTGACGCCCGAGCAGCTAATCATTTTGCCGTAGATTATTAATTTTTTTCTGAAGATGTCCGATATAGAAGAAGGGATTGTAGACAATTTGTTGACCGAAACCGATGGGGAAACAGAAGACAGAAGAGTTGGATGGATATACCGCCTAAATAAGGAAGATCTGCAGCAGGAGGCCATAAAATTTGGATTACTTCCGACCGGAACCGTAAATGACCTGCGCAGAAAAATCGCTACCTATATTAGAGAGGGCAAACGCTCCCCTTTACCGCCGATGGTAAACCAGCCTTCGGAAATCTCCACTACCACCTACAATACCGAAATGCATTACAGTTCCAGAATGGCGCGAGTACTTTCCGACCCCTATCTACACGTGACCAGTGTTAAACAGTTTACTACTAATTTAAATAATACTATGTTTTATTCTACAGCTAATACTAATCCGATAGTAACTACCACAACTCCGTCTAATTTTAACTATAATCCGCAGCCAATTATCAGAGTAAAGGACTGGAATATTTCATTTAGTGGACGAGAGGATCCGATAGCTTTTTTAGAAAGGATAACTGAGGTGAGTGCTAGTTTTAAGGTATCATTAGATAGCATGTTAATGGCACTTCCGGAAATACTAACCGATAACGCACTTTTATGGTTTAGAAACAATAAATCCAATTGGGAACATTATGAAGACTTTGTTACCGATTTCCAAGAATTTCATTTTCCGGTTGATTATGACATAAATATTCATTTCTTAATAAATGACTGCAAACAAGTAACTTCCGAGAGTGCCACTGACTATTTTACCCGATTGCAAACGCTCATGCGTAGAGCAGGAGACTATAGCCGTGAAAGGCAATTATTTTGGCTCTATAAAAATTTATTACCGTCTTATAAATTATCAATTAAGAAAACCGAAGCTTGCTCTGTAAACGAACTTTTAAAATTGTGTAAAGATTTTGAAGCGTTACAACAAGAATTATCAAATTTAAATTTAGGAAATTTTAATAGGCCGATAAATGATAACACTTTTGAAATGATAAATGAGCGAAATCCATATAGGCAGTTGTGTAAAACCAATCCTTTTAAAACACGCCCATATATAAGTCCAAATTACTTAAATAATATACCGAATACGTTCTGTGATCCTGATACAAATTTTGACAAACACAAAAATTTTAACGCAAATATTAATTTTTCTAATACCCCGATGTATAATAATAGACATAGTAAGGCAAAGTTTACGAATAAGATACCGCAAACAAATAATTTTGGTTACATAAATGAAAATTTTACTAAAAATAGTTATAAAGTCAATAACCCGTGCAATAGTAATAATGTAAAATACAATGAAAATTACAGATCGTTTAATAATATTGAAACTAATCCGTTTAAAAATTATAATAGTGTTCCAAATAATAATAATTATAATAAAACTCAAAACCGGTATTATGGAAACTTAAAAATGAACCGTAGTAATAATAATCAAAATTTTAATGGAAATAACCAACCGCAACATTTTAATTATAGAAACCGTAATGCAAGGGAAAATTTTCAATACAATGGTAACAGAATAAATTTTAATAATCCAGTACGTGAAAATTACAATTATAACCCGCCTGAAACCAAAAATTACAGTAGTGCCGTCAAACAAGGTTTATCCAAAAATCAGAATTATGTGCAACCGCAAAATAATTTCAAGCAAACACAGAATTTAAATAAACAAACAGCAATAAACAATTATAACCGTCCAGGAAATAGCAACACTAATAATAAAATTTCAAATTCTTCACCGTCATACAATAAAAAGGAAAACCGTCTCCAAAATTATAACACTAATTATTTACCTCAAAATAAATTAATTCAAAGTAATGAAATAAAGTGTTGGAGATGTAACAAATTTGGTCACCTCCGTACACATTGCCGTAATAAACCGGTATTATTTTGTTCTCGCTGTGGCAAATTAGGTATTATGTCCCGGAATTGTCAATGTGCAAATTCAAAAAACCGCTTTCCGAAGTTTCAATAAAAAGGGGTGAAACTTCAAAAATTAAATCAAAAACTAAACAACAAACTTCCTTTGATCTCCGTCCGTTCATAAATATTGAAGTGGAAAATAAAAATTTTATTGCATTAGTAGACACCGGTTCCACAATTACATTCATAAGTGATACAGTAGCTAATATGTTATCTCAAGGTGCACAATTACCTAAATTTGTAAAGGCTACCGGAATAAATAGCCAAACAGTAGAAATTAGACAAGCTTTTTATACCGAATTTAAAATTTTAAATACCAAAGTTCGTCACCTAGCTCACCATGTTCCAACTTTGGGATATGAAGTATTATTAGGAATGGATATTTTATCCAAATTTAATTTGCACTTTAATATGAAATCAGGAAATTTGTTTTTAGAAAATAAAATTGTACCTCGAGTGGAGCGTGAGACCACACCAGCTTCTTTCATTCAGTGTTCAGCCTTAAGCTCTTTAACTACAACCGAACTTACGAAATTGAATTCATTTTAGAAACGGAATTAGCCGAATTCCAAACAATACAAGGCACCACAAATTTAATTAAACATGAAATCCGCCTCACGGATTATACACCGATAAAACAAAGATACCGACCATTAAACCCAAAAATGCAAAGTTTAATGAATGCTGAATTAGATCGTATGCTAGCAGAAGGTATAGTTGAACCGTCAGATAGCGCATATTCGTCTCCCGTGGTATTAGTGAAAAAAAGAGACGGAAAACCGAGATTTTGCATTGATTTCCGGAAAATCAATGACATTTCTATTAAAGATGCGTACCCTCTTCCGTTTATAAACCATATCCTAGATAAATTACGTCGAGCCAAGTACATATCCAGTATCGATCTAAAAGATGGATACTGGCAAATACCGTTAACCGAACCGTCAAAAGCAATCACTGCTTTTACAGTACCGACAAGGGGACTATTTCATTTCAGAGTTATGCCTTTTGGTTTACACTCTGCCCCTGCTACGTTTCAAAGGTTGCTAGACCGTATTATCGGGCCTGAGCTCGATCCGTATGCATTTGCGTATCTAGACGATATAATCGTTCTAGGAGAAACTTTCTCTGAACATTCAAAAAATTTAAGAGAAGTTTTTCGCCGTCTCCGACTAGCAAACCTAAAAATCAACGCCGCAAAGTGCGAGTTCTGCCGAAAGTCTCTAAAATATTTAGGACATGTAGTAAGCAATGGGGGAATACAAACCGACCCCGATAAAATTGCTGCTATAAAGCAAATGGCACGACCGCACAATATTAAAACACTGCGACAGTACCTTGGTGTCTGTTCGTGGTTTCGACGTTTTGTCGAAAACTTTTCAAAAATAGTAGCACCGCTAACAAAACTATTACACAAAAACGTACGATGGCACTGGAAAGACGAACAAGAAACCGCTTTTAACCAATTAAAAACCGCCCTTACAAATGCACCGATCCTAAAATGTCCAGACTTTAATTATCCTTTTATTTTACAAACCGATGCATCTGAAATAGGACTAGGAGCCGCGTTAATTCAAATAATTAATAATACCGAAAGGGTAATATCCTATGCTAGCAGAACGCTAAATCCAGCAGAAAAAAATTATTCCGTTACCGAAAAAGAATGTCTTAGTATTGTATGGTCTATTGAAAAATTCAAATCTTATTTAGAAGGCTACCGTTTCACAATTTTAACCGATCATCAGTCACTTAAGTGGCTGAATTCAATAAAATCACCTTCTGGTCGTTTGGCCAGATGGGGGCTGTACTTGCAGCAATATGATTATGAAATTAAATACCGAAAAGGAGCGCTTAATAAAGTAGCTGATGCATTATCTCGCAATCCACTACCGGCGAAAAGTAATGAGGTACTAGCCGTCGAACTACCAGATTGTTCCTGCTATGTTAACAAATTTTGTGAAGTAGAAAGCCGACCGGAGGTTTTCCCTGAGTATTGTATTAAAGAAGGCAAACTTTACCGTCATTTTCATATAAACAGTTTTAAAGAAGAGTTAGATAGCGAAGCTTGGAAATTATGTATTCCGACCGCAGACCGTATTGAAATTATTAGCGAAAATCATGATTTACCAACCGCTGGCCACTTAGGTATCACAAAAACTACAAACCGAATTTTAAATTTTTATTACTGGCCCAAAATGGTAAAAGATATTAAAGATTATGTCCGTAAATGTAAGTCTTGTCAAAAATATAAAATTTCACAATTACAAACCGCAGGTAAAATGAATATGTACCCAAATTGTGTACCATGGGACATCATAAGCACAGATTTAGTAGGTCCACTACCCCGTTCAACAAAAGGTCACCAATATTTAGTAGTTTTCCAAGACAGATTCACAAAGTGGGTCTGCGCTAAAGCAATACGTAAACCAACCGCCGCCGTAGTCAGTCAAAGTTTATATGACGAGATAATAATGAAATTTGGTACACCGCGAATAATCATTACCGACAATGGAACTCAATATGATAGTAGAATATTCAAAAAATTATTATCAGACTTGGGAATTGTCCACCGTTTTACACCTATCTATACGCCCCAAGCAAACCCTGTAGAACGTGTTAATCGAACGTTAAAAACCATGATTGCACAATTCTGTGAAAATAAACACCGACTTTGGGACAAACACATTAATGAATTTACATTCGCAATAAATACTGCCGTTCAGGAAAGCACAGGATTTTCACCTGCATTTTTAAATTTTGGTCGGGAATTAAAATTTCCTAACGCATATATTAGTAAAAATGAAAACATTCCGAATGAAAATGTAGATATAAACCGTGCTGACATAATTAAATATAATACCCGTTTAGAACAGCTTCAGGAAATATTTAACTTAGTCCGTAACAACTTAGCTAAATCATTTGATTCACAGGCAAAACATTACAACCTGAGAAGGCGAGAGTGGAAACCGACCGTAGGTAATGTAGCAGGCAAAGTATTCCATCCGACCGTCCGCCAGGATACTTTGACCTCAAGGATGCGCCCTTGCACTTAGCGAGCCATGGTGTGATCCACATGGGTGGCCCATGTCCCTTTTACCTAACCTTATCCTACCGTCTTCCAAACCAACCGTTTAGTTTAAGTTTAGTTTAAGTAAAAAAAATAGGTAGTGTAGCAGGCAAAGTATTCCATACGACCGTCCGCCAGGATACTTTGACCTCAAGGATGCGCCCTTGCACTTAGCGAGCCATGGTGTCATCCACATGGGTGGCCTATGTCCCTTTTACCTAACCTTATCCTACCGTCTTCCAAACCAACCGTTTAGTTTAAGTTTAGTTTAAGTAAAAAAAATAGGTAGTGTAGCAAGCAAAGTACTCCATCCGACCGTCCGCCAGGATACTTTGACCTCAAGGATGCGCCCTTGCACTTAGCGAGCCATGGTGTCATCCACATGGGTGGCCCATGTCCCTTTTACCTAACCTTATCCTACCGTCTTCCAAACCAACCGTTTAGTTTAAGTTTAGTTTAAGTAAAAAAAATAGGTAGTGTAGCAGGCAAAGTACTCCATCCGACCGTCCGCCAGGATACTTTGACCTCAAGGATGCGCCCTTGCACTTAGCGAGCCATGGTGTCATCCACATGGGTGGCCCATGTCCCTTTTACCTAACCTTATCCTACCGTTTTCCAAACCAACCGCTTAGTTTAAGTTTAGTTTAAGTAAAATATTAACATAAGTTGTAGATTGAAATCCGAACGAACTGGGAAAGTCCGAACTACAAGTAACATGATGTCAGAAAACCGATGTACAAAAATTAATACCGTATTAAATTTCCGTTCTGCATCATAAGTTGTGTAAGTTGTTTAAATTATATAATCCAAAATCTTATTCATCCACCGTCAAATCCGTACATAAATGTTTCTGAAAAAAAAAAACCAACTTCACCGTATTCATACCCATTATATTACCGTCTTGATTTAAAAAGAAAATTAATTTTTATTTAACTTATATTCAAATAGTGGTAAGACCAGTAGTTTAATTTTTTTTGCAAAGTTTTATTTATTTTCTTAGAAAACAAAAAACCGTTTTAGGATAAGTACTTTTATTTTTTTTTAGAAAGAATTTTAGTTTAATTTTGTAGAATTAAGACCGTGTATTGAAAGTAACCGATTTTTTTTTTCTTTTTTTTTATAAAGTAGAAAGGGGATGTGAAGATTAGTTTTTTTTCATTTTACTTCACTAAAATCAAACAATAATTAAGTCCGTAAAATAATTAATTAGGAACCGTTGAATATGATAACAAGAAAATGTTAAGATAGCCATTAATTGGAAATAGAAATTTTTCTTTCTTTCGAAATTAAAACTTGTCAAACAACCGTTAATAATAAATAAACAAGTAATAATTAACACCGTCCTCATAAATTAATTAACTTAGTAAAAATTGCATTGTTAAATAATAGTTTAGATATAAATGAGTAAAGTTAAACCTCAAATACTTTCTATAAATTTCAACTACAATGAAAGGAATGTAATCATTTACCATTGTGTAAAATTTTATGTATTTTAAATAATGCGAACACCGACAGATGTGTCAAACAGTAATCAGCTTCTGGAATTGCATGATTTTGAATAGATAGAAGTATTACTAATTATTAATTAAACCGTTAGATAGAATAAGTATTTTTATTAATCGAAATTGGCCGAATTTTATATCAATCGCTTTGTGATTTTACAAATAATAGTTTTAGTCCGTTAAAATAAATATTAGATCATTGATTGATTTAATATTAATTAAAACAAATTGTTGCGCTGTCGCCTCATCGTTGAAATTATGGAATTTCCATCCGTTCCCCACTTTTAAATGTCGTAGTCTATATAGGTTAGTGCTTTCACAAAAATCATCATCTTTTCCTACATTTTTCTTACTGAGACGTAGCGAAAAATTACTGTATTCTTGTAAATCGATGAGGTAAAGAATAGTTTCATAATTGGTTATTCAAATTAAACTTAATAATGGCTAACCTGTAATTAGTTGAATTTAAATAAATTCGCAGAGTTAACATTTATTAAGCATCATTCATTTTCATTAATCATTGGTGAAGGAATTTTGTTTGTGAAGGGACCTGTGACCTTTGTCCACCGTATCCGCCTTCCGACCGTATTAATTAAGTTTTAGGTTCATCTTTCGACCGTGAGGATTCAACCCTGAATTTATCCTCCACTGGGTAACCCGAGGTAGCCGTTTGGAAACCGCCCAAGTTCAGGAGTGGACCCAAAGACCGCCTGAACAGTAGATAATCTTTGGGTGGCGCCCGAATCCGTTTAATCCGCTTCAACCCCTGTGACGAAGAACCCGTTATCCGTTTACCGCCCAGGAGTTGACTTTGAAATAATATAAACTACCGTAACTTATAAGTACAATTAATAAAAATATTTCCAAACGAGTCTTAATTTTGTGCTGGATTTCGTTGAGGGCAAGCTTCACTTGCCACCACCGAAAACCCGTTACAGTGTGCGGTGTGTGTGAGTGTGTGTGTGTGGTGTGTGTGTAAGTGAGCGTGTGTGTGCGTGCGTGCGTGCGAGGGTGCGTAAGTGCGTGTGTGTAGGAGTGTGTGTTCGTTACTACTGGGTCTTATTTAGATGGCTTATGCCACATTCTAATAAAAGAAATAAATTACTTTTTATGCCCCTAATGCAGTTTTGAATATTAGAGATGATAATAAAGATACTCATTAAAGTTCAATCATGGAATTTTGTCGCATTCCAAGCTATTTAAATTAGTTTCATTAAGAATTGTTTAATATTTTCTTATTTACGTTGTAATTTAGTAACATTTAATATCACATAGTTCTAAACAAGGAATACCTTTCCGTTTGGTGTTGAATGTCTTAATTAAATGCGAAATTAACTAGGGCCTATATGTATGTATCTGTGCTTTTGATTACCGTGTACCACCCACATTTGGCATAGTATCTTTGCTGCGCACCTACTCAAGTTCACTGTTCCACACTTCATCAATAATACGGTTTTCACTTAATATACCTGTAATATGTAGATTCATTATACATCCTGAATCCTGGTAAATTAGAGAACTTTGCTAATGTATTGACGTTCCTTTCTGAGAAACAGAATTTAAATAATTACAGCCACTCTGGTAGCGCATTTATCGTTATCTAATTTAATGGTAAAACAACTAGGTGTATTTATAAAATTTAATGGAGTGCTTAATTTTTATTAGTGTAGAAGATTGAAAAATCAACTCGTTGACAGGTTCGCCGTTTACAATTTTAGTTTCTAATTGTAATAAATTTGAGAAACGTTTTAAAGCTTATTTCACCTAAACTTGCAAACCGAGGTTAACGATTTGATCAATTAAGCCGATTAATTTCACTTTTAAGTGGTAACTGTACAAATTGAAGAAGCAATCATTCTGGGTGTTTTGTCAAGCTCAATAACCTTCATCGAAGCATTAAAATGCTTGAACAGAAATTAGTAACTTTATTTAATAAACAGTTTTTCTGCTTTTTAAGTTCCAAGCAACACATACTTATATAGGTAAAGACGGTTGTGCAATCAAATTTATTTTTACTATCGCTAAATAGACGTATTGAATAATTTTACAAATTTTGACAAAGTTTGGCCAAGATTGGCCATGTCTGTGTGTGGTGTGTGTGTGTGTGCGTGTGTGCGTGTGTGCGTGTGTGCGTGTGCGCGTGTGCGCGTGTGCGCGTGTGCGTGTGTGCGTGTGTGCGTGTGTGCGTGTGTGTGTGTGTGTGTGTGTGTGTGTGTGTGTGTGTGTGTGTGTGTGTGTGTGTGTGTGTGTGTGTGTTGTGTGTCTGTGTGTCTGTGTGTATGTGTGTCTGTGTGTCTGTGTGTCTGTCTGTCTGTCTGTCTGTCTGTGCGTCTGTGCGTCTGTGCGTCTGTGTGTCTGTGTGTCTGTGTGTATGTGTGCCAGTGTGTCTGTGCGTCTGTGCGTCTGTGTGTCTGTGTGTCTGTATGTATGTGTGTCTGTATGTATGTGTCTGTGTGTCTGTGTGTCTGTGTGTCTGTGTGTCTGTGTGTCTGTGTGTCTGTGTCTGTGTGTTTGTGTGTCTGTGTGTCTATGTTTCTGTGTGTCTGTGTATTTGTGTGTCTTTGTGTATGTGTGTCTGTGTGTCTGTGTGTCTGTCTGTCTGTGTGTCTGTGCGTCTGTGCGTCTGTGTGTCTGTGTGTCTGTAAGTCTGTGTGTCTGTGTGTCTGTGTGTTTGTGCGTCTGTGAGTCTGTGTGTCTGTATGTCCGTGTGTCTGTGTGTCTGTGTGTCTGTGTGTCTGTGTGTCTGTGTGTCTGTGTTTCTGTGTGTCTGTGTATTTGTGTGTCTGTGTGTCTGTGTGTCTGTGTGTCTGTGTGTCTGTGTGTCTGTGTGTCTGTGTGTCTGTGTGTCTGTGTGTCTGTGTGTCTGTGTGTCTGTGTGTCTGTGTGTCTGTGTGTCTGTGTGTGTGTCTGTGTGTCTGTGTGTTTGTGTGTCTGTGTGTCTGTGTGTCTGTGAGTCTATGTGTCTGTGTGACTGAGTCTGTGTGACTGTGTATGTGTCCGTGTGTGTGCTTGTGTGTGTGACCGCGTGTGTCCGTGTGTGTCCGTGTGTGTTCGTGTGTGTTCGTGTGTGTGTGTGTCCTGTGTGTGTGTGTCGTGTGTGTCCGTGTGTGTCCGTGTGTGTGTGTGTGTGTGTGTGTGTGTGTGTGTGTCTGTGTGTGTCTGCGTGTGTCTGTGTGTGTCTGTGTGTGTCCATGCGTGTCCGTGTGTCCACGTGTCCATGTGTCCCTGTGTTCGTGTGTCCGGGTGTCCTTGTGCCCGTGTGTCCCTATGTCCATATGTCGGTGTGTACGTGTACCCCTGTATCCGTGTATCCGTGTCTGTGTGCCCGTGTGTCCGTGTGCTCGTGTGTCCCTGTGTCCGTGTGTCCGTGTGTCCGTGTATCCGTGTGTCCGTGTGTACGTGTGTCGTGTGTCTGTGTGTCCGTGTGTCCGTGTGTCCGAGAGTCCGTGTGTCCGTGTGTCCGAGAGTCCGTGTGTCCGTGTGTCCGTGTGCCGTGTGCACATACTTATATAGGTAAAGACGGTTGTGCAATCAAATTTATTTTTACTATTGCTAAATAGACGTATTGAATCATTTTACAAATTTTGACAAAGTTTGGCCAAGATTGGCCATGATGTCTGTGTGTGGTGTGTGTGTGTGTGTGCGTGTGTGTGTGTGTGTGTGTGTGTGTGTGTGTGTGTGTGTGTCTGTGTGTCTGTGTGTGTGTGTGTGTGTCTGTGTGTCTGTGTGTCTGTCTGTCTGTGTGTCTGTGCGTCTGTGCGTCTGTGTGTCTGTGTGTCTGTGTGTCTGTGTGCCAGTGTGTCTGTGCGTCTGTGCGTCTGTGTGTCTGTGTGTCTGTATGTATGTGTGTCTGTGTGTCTGTGTGTCTGTGTGTCTGTGTGTCTGTGTGTCTGTGTGTCTGTGTGTCTGTGTCTGTGTGTTTGTGTGTCTGTGTGTCTATGTTTCTGTGTGTCTGTGTATTTGTGTGTCTTTGTGTATGTGTGTCTGTGTGTCTGTGTGTCTGTCTGTCTGTGTGTCTGTGCGTCTGTGCGTCTGTGTGTCTGTGTGTCTGTGTGTCTGTCTGTCTGTGTGTCTGTGCGTCTGTGCGTCTGTGTGTCTGTGTGTCTGTGTATCTGTGAGTCTATGTGTCTGTGTGACTGAGTCTGTATGACTGTGTATGTGTCCGTGTGTGTGCTTGTGTGTGTGACCGTCTGTGTCCGCGTGTGTCCGTGTGTGTCCGTGTGTGTTCGTGTGTGTTCGTGTGTGTCCGTGTGTGTGTCCGTGTGTGTGTGTCCGTGTGTGTGGGTGTGTGTGTGTGTGTGGGTGTGTGTGTGTGTGTGTGTGTGTGTCTGTGTGTGTCTGCTTGTGTCTGTGTGTGTCTGTGTGTGTCCATGCGTGTCCGTGTGTCCACGTGTCCATGTGTCCCTGTGTTCGTGTGTCCGGGTGTCCTTGTGCCCGTGTGTCCCTATGTCCATATGTCGGTGTGTACGTGTACCCCTGTATCCGTGTATCCGTGTCTGTGTGCCCGTGTGTCCGTGTGCTCGTGTGTCCCTGTGTCCGTGTGTCCGTGTGTCCGTGTGTCCGTGTGTCCGTGTGTCCGTGTGTCCGTGTGTCCGTGTGCCGTGTGCACATACTTATATAGGTAAAGACGGTTGTGCAATCAAATTTATTTTTACTATTGCTAAATAGACGTATTGAATCATTTTACAGATTTTGACAAAGTTTGGCCAAGATTGGCCATGATGTCTGTGTGTGGTGTGTATGTGTGCGTGTGTGTGTGTGTGTGTGTGTGTGTGTGTGTGTGTGTGTGTGTGTGTGTGTGTGTGTGTGTGTGTGTGTGTCTGTGTGTCTGGGTGTCTGTGTGTCTGTGTGTCTGTGTGTGTGTGTATTGTGTCTGTGTGTCTGTGTGTCTGTCTGTCTGTGTGTCTGTGCGTCTGTGCGTCTGTGTGTCTGTGTGTCTGTGTGTCTGTGTGCCAGTGTGTCTGTGCGTCTGTGCGTCTGTGTGTCTGTGTGTCTGTTGTTTGTGTCTGTGTGTCTTGTGTCTGTGTGTCTGTGTGTCTGTGTGTCTGTGTGTGTCTGTGTCTGTGTGTCTGTGTGTCTGTGTGTCTTGTCTGTGTGTCTTGTTTGTGTGTCTTGTGTGTGTCTGTGTGTCTGTGTGTCTGTTGTCTGTGTGTCTGTGTCTGTGGTCTGTGTGTCTGTGTGTCTGTGTCTGTGTGTCTGTGTGTTTGTGTCTGTGTCTGTGTCTGTATGTCTGTGTGTCTGTGTGTCTGTGTGTCTGTGTGTCTGTGTTTCTGTTCTGTGTGTCTGTGTTTTGTGTGTCTGTGTGTCTGTGTGTCTGTGTGTCTTGTGTCTGTGTGTCTGTGTCTGTGTGTCTGTGTGTCTGTGTGTCTGTGTGTCTGTGTGCTGTCTGTGTGTCTGTGTGTTGTGTGTGTGTCTGTGTGTCTGTGTATCTGTGAGTCTATGTGTCTGTGTGACTGAGTCTGTGTGACTGTGTATGTGTCCGTGTGTGTGCTTGTGTGTGTGACCGTCTGTGTCCGCGTGTGTCCGTGTGTGTCCGTGTGTGTTCGTGTGTGTTCGTGTGTGTCCGTGTGTGTGTCCGTGTGTGTGTCCGTCCGTGTGTGTCCGTGTGTGTGTGTGTGTGTCTGTGTGTGTCTGTGTGTGTCTGCTTGTGTCTGTGTGTGTCTGTGTGTGTCCATGCGTGTCCGTGTGTCCACGTGTCCATGTGTCCCTGTGTTCGTGTGTCCGGGTGTCCTTGTGCCCGTGTGTCCCTATGTCCATATGTCGGTGTGTACGTGTACCCCTGTATCCGTGTATCCGTGTCTGTGTGCCCGTGTGTCCGTGTGCTCGTGTGTCCCTGTGTCCGTGTGTCCGTGTGTCCGTGTGTCCGTGTGTCCGTGTGTCCGTGTGTCCGTGTGTCTGGGTGTACGTGTGTCGTGTGTCTGTGTGTCCGTGTGTCCGAGAGTCCGTGTGTCCGTGTGTCCGTGTGCCCATGTGTCCATGTGTCTGTGTGTCTGTGTGTCCGTGTACCCGTGTATCAGTGTATCCGTGTGTCTGTGTGTCCGTGTGAACTTCTTTATGGAAATACGAAAAATTGTAAACGAAAGAACATTCATCCATGTCAAACAAACGTTTAAAACTTTCTGACAGACATAGGTTAATAGCCATTATTATTATGCAACCTCTCTTTATACGTACATAACGGAAACAGACAACACTGTAAAAAAAATAAATAATCTATGTAAGAACGACGTTTAAAACTTCATGTCTGATAGAGATTAAAAGACATCAATACATGTTAGCGAAGAAAAATAATTCCAAAGCAGCTCAGTTCTATAAAAATATCGATAATACAATTTCAGCATTATTAATTATATTTATGTAATTTTTACATTTTATTTCGCTTTAGATTAAAAAACATTATAAAGGAAGTTTATGTAAAATTAGATTTTCTTTAAGAAAGATGTCTACACTTTTTTATAAAATTAATGGTTATTCAGATAATGGAAAAAGTTGAATTAACTCTTAAATTCTTCTTAGAAGTTTTTGTGCCAATAAATTACGAAGCGTATCATAAAATTGCATAGAACGCAATTAGTCGATATGTTTAAGGTCTATATCTAGGTATTTTTATATCTTTCAAATATGCAGCTGTTTTAGAAATATTTGTTTAAAACCAAAAACTGACCCTAATAAACCTCCCTCTCCGCCTATGGATTTCTTCCAATATCTAAGCAGCTTAAGCCAAATGAAAAAAAAAAGCTTAAATACAAAATTACAAAAGTACGTAGGTATTTTCGTTCTGGAGTTATCGTGTATACTAACATACATCCACACATACAGACATTCACACAGATCCCCCCCCCCCCCATACACACATACCCACGCACGAACGCACCGGTGAGCTACTGAGTAATCCAACATATATTTTTTTAAACTTACATTACTAAAGATACGCATGAAAGTAAATGTCAAAAATAAAATTCAATATCTTTTTTTAATTGAATAACACACTAAAAGGACATTAAATATAGAAGGCACTACGGGTGTTACAGGAATAATGCCCTCGGTCAACGTATATCCCTCAGATCAGAGGCCCTCGGGAAGTACACTGATGACCTCGGGGCATTATTATACCCGTAACGCCGTTGATACCTTAATTACTACAATATCATAATAGTGTGTTAGTTTTCAATAATGCACCTATTTTTAAACACGTTAGAAGCGATATAATGCCCTAGGGTACCAAGAAATTACCATTGAAACAAGGTATATTTGGTAAAACTTTTATTGCTTTCCTTCACACTTTATCCAGGGTTAGGACTGGTCCAAGAAGTTTGGAGCGTGCTCAAGGATCAAACGGCCAACAGCAACAGAATCATACACTACAACATAAGAATGAACTGGTAAAGAACAAGAGTAATAGCATAACAAAGTCAATAACAAACGACCAAAACAGCAAACTTTTATTAAATTATAAATGGTTCAATTAAACTCTAAGTAAATGTTGAAAGTGACCCCGGTTTTTATGTACACAAAGATTATTTCTACGGAGAAAATGGACCAGTGCCCTATCCATCATCTCTACCGTAAAATGTTTACTGAATTTTGTATTCGCGCCCAGAATTCTTCTTCCTATTCCGAAAATTCTCTCTAGAGAGAACGTTCTCGGAAATTTAAACCATTTAGAGGAGGTGGTAAGATGACAGGGTCTATGATAAAACTGTCAATAATTCCTGCACACGCGTTAATTACTTCCACAACCAACGGATGGGAAGTGCTGTAGCGCTAAAAAGATTTTTATTTGCCTAACCACTTTAAAATGTACGAAAAGACCCAGACACAAAATTTGAGCAAGAAAATTCTTATCTGTGTGACTGTCTGTCTTTGTGTGTGTGCGTGTGTGTGTGTGTGTGTGTGTGTGTGTGTGTGTGTGCTGTGTGCGTGTGTGAGTGTGTGCGTCTGTGCGTGTGTGCGTGTGTACATGTGTGTGTGTGTGCGTGCGTGCGTGCGTATGTGAGTTTGTGCGTGTGCGTGTTTGCACGTGTGCGTGTATGCGAGTCTGCGTGTGTACATGCGTGCGTGTGTGCGTATATGGGTTTGTGCGTTTGTGCGTGTGCGCGCGCGTGTGTGTACTCCATAATTTTCGAAGGACTTAGCATGTCAATTTGAAATTTGGCACACATATAGATCTCAACTACCTAATGCGACTGGTTGTTCTTGGAACCAGTGAGGTTTGGGGAAAGGTGTAAAATTGGGGGTATGTACCCCTTTAGCAAATTTTTATTTTTTTAAGTTCTTCCTTTTAATATGTGATTAGTCGTATAATTTTTCTGTACAACAAACGATTTACAGAAAAACTGTCACTTTAAAAAACCGGTTTTTCCTAAATATCTCCGGAATTACTTAACATATTCAAAAGTGAAAATACAACTAGACAGGAAATAAAATTTCACACAAAAAGCGTGTGCGAGTTTGCGTGTGTGCATGTGTGCGTGTGTGCGTGTGTGAGTGAGCGTGTGTGCGTGTGTGCTTATTGTGCGTGCGTGCGTGTGTGTGTGTGTGTGTGTGTTATGTGTGGATGTGTGTGCGTGCCTGCGTGTGCGTGTGTAAGTGTGTGCGTGTGTGCGTATGTGAGTTTGTGCGTGTGTGCGTGTGTGTGTACGCAATAATTTTCGAAGGACAACATATCAACTTGAAATTTGGCACATATATAGATCTCAACTACCTAATGCGACGAGTTGTACTTGGGACAAGTGACGTATGGGGAAAGGTGTAAAATTGGGGGTAACTGTTCCTTTTGCAAATTTTAATTTTTTTAATTTCTTCTTTTAATATGTGATTAGTCATATAATTTTTCTGTATAACAAACGGTTTACAGAAAAATTGTCACTTTAAAAAACCGGTTTTTCCTAAATATCTCCGTGAAAATTATAATCAGACAGGAAATAAAATTTCCCACAAAATGTGTTTCTGCAATTTTTCGAAAATTTTGTCTTTTCCGAAATATTTCCAAAAAACTAGATTTTTCAACCCGTCCTCACGAAATGGTGTTAGATAGAAAATCAAATTTCTGATCGGAAAGCATTTCTGTAATTTTTTCTTCAAGTTAATCGTTTGAGAGTTAAACCCGATTCTTTTATGTGGAAGTATTGATACAATTTGCAGCGGTCTTTTAAATTCACGTTGATGTTGCACAACCTTTATTGCATGCGGGTTTTAATGGGCATAAATGTGCTCATTATGTAAATTGGTCATACCTCTTCTTATAAATAGCACTCGTCCATGAATAATTTTTTTTTAATGAAAATTTGGATTATTTTCTCACTATTGGTTAATGTGTGTGCGTGTGCGTGCCTGTGTGCGCGTGTGTGTGCGTATGTGTGCGTGTGTGCGTGTGTGCGTATGTGCGTGTGTGCATGCGTGCGTGTGTGCTTGTGTGCGTGTGTGCGTGTGTGCGTGTGTGAGTGTGTGAGTGTCTGTGTGTGTGCGTGTGTGCGTGTGTTAGAGTGTGCGCGTGGGCGTGTGTGCGTATGTGTGCGTGTGTGCGCGTGTGTGTGCTTGCGTGCGCGTGTGTGTGCTTGCGTGCGTGTGTGTGTTATGTGTGGGTGTGTGTATGTGTGTGCGTGCGTGTGCGTGCGTGTGTAAGTGTGTGTGTATGTAAGTTTGTGCGTGTGTGCGTGTGTGTGTACGCAATAATTTTCTAACGACTTAACGTATCAACTTGAAATTTGGCACACATATAGATGTCAACTACCTAATGCGACGGGTTGTACTTGGGGCCAGTGACGTAAGGGGAAAGGTGTAAAATTGGGGGTAAGTACTCCTTTTGCAAATTTTAATTTTTTTAATTTCTTCCTTTTAATATGTGATTAGTTATATAATTTTTCTGTACAACAAACGGTTTACAAGATATTAATTAGCAAAAACTGTCACTTTAAAAAGGCGGATTTTCCTAAATGTCTCCGGAACTACTTAACATATTCAAAAGTGAAAATACCATTAGATTGGAAATAAAATTCCTCACAAAAGGTGTTTCTGCAATTTTTTCGAAAATTTTGTCATTTTCGAAATATTTCCAAAAAACTCGATTTTGCAACCCCTCCACACGAAATGGTATTAGATAGAAAATCAAATTTCTGAACGGAAAGGATTCCTGTAATTTTTTCTTCAAGTTAATCGTTTCCGAGTTTAACCCGATTTTTTTATGTGAAAGTATTGTTACAATTTGCAGCGGTATTTTAAATTAACGTTGATATTGCATAACCTTTATAGCATGCGGGTTTTAGTGGGCATAAATGTGCTCATTAAGTAAATTTCTCATACCTCTTCTTGTAAACATCACTCGTCCACGAATAAAATAATGTGTGTGTGTGTGTGTGTGTGTCCGTATGTGTGCGTGTGTGTGCATGTGTGCGTGCGCGGTGTGCGTGGTGCGTGTGTGTGCGTGTGTGCGTGTGCGTGTGTCGTGTGTCGTGTGTGCGTGTGTGCGTGTGTCGTGTGTGCGTGTGTCGTGTGTCGTGTGTCGTGTGTGCGTGTGTGCGTGTGCGTGTGTCGTGTGTGCGTGTGTGCGTGTGTGCGTGTGTGCGTGTGTGCGTGTGTCGTGTGTGCGTGTGTGCGTGTGTCGTGTGTGCGTGTGTGCGTGTGTGCGTGTTGCGTGTGCGTGTGTGCGTGTGTGCGTCTGTGCGTCTGTGCGTGTATGCGTGTGTGCGTGTGTGCGTGTGTGTGCGTGTGTGTGCGTGTTTGTGCGTGTGTGCGTCTGTGCGTGTATGCGTGTGTGCGTGTGTGCGTGTGTTCGTGTGAGCGTGTGTGCGTGTGTGTGCATGTGTGCGTGTGATTTGTGCGTATGTGTGTGTGTGTGTATGTGTGTAGGTGTGTGTATGTGCGCGTGCGTGTGTATGTGTGTGTGTGTTGTGTTGTGTTGTGTGTGTGTGTGTGCGTGTGAGTGTGTGTGTGCGTGTGAGTGTGTGTGTGCGTGTGTGTGTGTGTACTCCATAACTTTCGAGGGACTTAATATATCAACTTGAAATTTGGCACACATATAGATCTCAACTACCTAATGCGGCTGGTTGTTCTTGGGGCCAGTGGGGTATGGCGAAAGTTGTAAAATTGGGGGGTAAGTACCCCTTTTGAAAATTTTTATTTTTTTAATTTTGTTCTTTTAATATAATTTTTCTGTGCAACAAACGGTTTATAAGATATTAGCAAAAACTGTCACTTTAAAAAACCGGTTTTTCCTAAATATCTTCGGAACTATTTAACGTAATCAAATGTGAAAATACGATTATACATATAGGGAATAAAATTTCCCACAAAAAGTGTTTCTGCAATTATTTCGAAAATTTTGGAATTTTCGAAAAATTTCCAAAAAACTCCATTTTCCAACCAGTCCACACGAAATGTTATTAGATAGAAAATATAATTTCTGAGTGAAAAGCATTCGTGTAATTTTTTCTTCAAGTTAATCGTTTTCAAATTAAACCCAATTTTTTGATTGATACAATTTGCAGCGGTCATTTAAATGCACGTTCATATTGCACCTTTATTGCATACGGGTTTTAGAGGGCATAAATGTGTTCATTATGTAAATTTGTCATACCTCTTCTTGTAAACAGCACTCAACCATGAATAAAAATTTTTTATGAAAATTTGAATCATTTTCTCTCTATTCGTTAATACAAGGACAGAAGCGTAGTCATATCCTTAGAAATGCCAAGTTCCAAATCAGTGTGTCTGGAGCTCAGACCCGGATTTTCTAAACTACGGGCTGCTCGAAGACACATTTCCACAGCGGCAAATGCGTGATGGTTTGGAACACGTTAGTTTGGAAAGATTTCTTGGTACACTCTAACCGATTCCCGACCATTTCCTTGGCGATAACCATAAAATCATATCATATCGGTCATTTCTGCGTTAGTGTGGTGTACGGCCCTAGAGAAAAATTTAAGAAGGAAATTAAAATTACAATAAAGACTTATCAGACTGAAATGTTTGACAATACTATTTTGTAACTAATGACAATACTTATCAATGTTTAGTCGTTGTCGTGGTGAATTTCAGTACTCAGTGAAACGTTTATATTCGATTGTCTTAGAAACGGCTGCTCGAAGCGACATCTACAAGATATACCTTTTTTGAAGATAACAAATCTGGCAATAAGAGTTTCTGAATAGAAATTTGATATACCGAGGCAGAAAAACGTTATGGAGCTTTAAATGTAGACAAAGGGTTGCTGGTGGCGCCCTCTAGAAAATAGATCAAAACTATGATCAAATCTGAATTTCTGATCATAGAAAACCTCTAGGTGCCAAATTTCATGCAAATCCTGTTACTATTAAGGTAGATATTTAAAAAAGAGTTTAAAAAAATAACTTTGACACCCTGTATTTCGGTAACTATCAACTTTTGGACTAAGGTAAATTGGGCTAGATCCCCATATTTTAGTTTCTGTAATTTGTCTTAGTATTTTGCACAGACAAGATGATCCAAATCGAATGCGTACCATTTCTAACTTCTTCTATTGTTAAAGCTACACCGGTTAAATTAGCAAACTTATATAATTTTATCCGCTGACAATAGTGGAATTAAGAAAACAGTTGAAAATCGCGTTTTTGAGTTTTTAGACAAAATAACATTTTTTTAAATAGACCACCATGTATATTATTATTTTTCAAGAATCTCCATCAAATTTGGAATATAAATGGTTATTATTATAAACTTGTTGCTAGGATGAAAATTAATGGCGTTATAAGAACGTAAACCTAAACTAATTTAGGAGGCTACGGAAACACATGACGTTAATTTATGATTATCCGTTGAAAATTGAATTGATATTGTGTCCTTTGTGTGTTCTGAGATTGTTCTTTTCCGTAGTGAGAAATGTGGTATGTTGCAAGCTTACTTGATGAATAACAAATGTTCGCTAAAAACAAAAGAATATGATATGCAATTATACCTATTTCGTGATCTACCGAATCGTCGATATTTTCTAAAACTCTACCGGAAGTTTAAAACTAGTCAGAATGTTTTTAATAAAATGCAGTTCGAGATGAATTTTGTCAAATAGATGGCAGGATCGTTTTGAAAAGTGTAACAGATATTCACAAACGAGTTGACAAATGTCTTCAGGAACGAGGTGGAATTTTTGAACATTTTAAATAGAGTTGTAGAGCTAGGACCCAGAACACAATATTCGATAATGAAATTAATGGTATTCAGTATTTTTTAAATTTAGTTTTTTTATATCCCCATAACTTCATTATAAATATCGTGATATGTTTCCGTAGCCTCCTAAATTAGTATAAAAGTAGTTTAGGTTTAGGTTCTTATAACTTTATAATACCAATTTATGTTCCAAATTTCATGAAGATTCTTAAAAATTAATAATATTCATGGTGTTCTGTTTAAGAAAATGTGTTTTGTCTAAAAACTCAGAACGCGATATATATATATATATATATATATATATATATATATATATATATATATATATATATATATTGTAGTCAACCTAAAGACTTATTTATTTAAAACACTCTTTGATATTTATCGAGCTTGCGGAATTTTATTATTCTATCATCAAGATATTCTGTAATGTTGAAGTTTTGAAATATTACAAATGAATTACAATTATACCAGTTACTATCGTGAGACTACAATAAACTCTACGAATATACAATAAAAACACCATACCAACATTTATACTTAACAAGTAGATTCAAATATTAACGTATATACCCTGCTTTTAGTGATACATTTGTAAAATGCTCCAACTTAGAAATAAGAATGATCTATGGACCTATAAATAGTTTAATATGTTACGCTATCAAAATTTATTACATCTACGAAAACGGTTAATTTTCTTATTTTATTTTTAAAACTACTTGAAATTAGATTATATATTTGTACGATATTCTAACACCTGTGATTATTAATTTTACATCTACGTGAATCAACAAACATTTAAAAACCAATTGTTCTAAAGATAAGACGCTACTGTATATATTGCTTAATTTGCTGACATCCGATCTCTTGTTTAAGGTGTTTTTTTGAGAATGTATACAAACCATTTCTAGACAAAGTCGTTTATGATAATTATTGGCCCGTTTCAAAATTTTTGTATTATCAAAATCCATCACGTGTCTTTCATTCAGTACATGTTTATATTTCGATACCAAACGATATCGAAATATAAAGAAAATATACCTAACTTTTATGTGGTTATTTATTGATTAAATAACCACCCTATACACAAAATTTTACCACTAAAAAAACCGCAGTCAAAAACAAAAATCGACGTGTTCGAGCGTTTCTCCACAAACTAGACCCTTGAACTTTAAATGAATTTCGACATAACTTCTGGGACTCTCTGTATATATATATATATATATATATATATATATATATATATATATATATATATATATTTTCTATTTAAATTTCCACAAGTATTCATGTTAAATAAGACGGATTTTTGACCATGTGTGATACATGGATGAATTTCTAATTTTTTTCTGTACCTTTTGGTATTAAATCCCAATATGGCAGCCATAAGAAAATCAAAAGTTACCCATGAAAATCCAACTACCTAGTTTGCCTAGAAAATATTTAGTTTTTTCAGGATAATTCAAAAACTACAAAAGCTATCTGAGATTGCTCTTTAATTGTTTACAGAGCCTAAAATGGCGCAACTTTTCCTTGTTTAACTAACTGTATCACTTGCCGTTTCTGAGATCCCAACATATATATATATATATATATATATATATATATATATATATATATATATATATATATATATATATATTAAATAAGACAATTTTTCTTTAAAACTTTTGTAAATAAACGTAAAAATTAATTCAACGTTTCGGGAACGTCCTTTGTTCCCTTTGTCAAGAATTTATTTGACAATTACAGAAATTGAAATAAGGTAACTATTTTTAACAAGTACAAAATATGAAACAAGATAACTAATTTAATTTTAATCTGGACGAGTGTGTTTGACTTCGGGTAGTTGGTCTAGTATGTGATGTAGAAGGTGCAGAAGTGGGGACGCCAGGAATAGCTGCAACATAAGTGTTTGAAATTTCTGGAAGATTTGGAGTTGGTTGAAATGTAGAATCAACTTGTTTAATGATATTCTTCCAAATTTGTGGCATTCTAGAAGTGTCATCTCGTTTATTGAGGGCGTTTGGTCTTTTTTCAATTTCAACTGCTTCTCTAATAATTCTTCCTTGTAAGGTATATAGAGGTGCAATTAAACGGATATTGTTGGTATTAATTTGGTGTCCTGTATCTAAATGATGTGTAGCTAAAGACGATGAAGGATTGTGCTGTTTAATTGCAAGTTGGTGTTCATCGGCTCTCGCATATAATATTCTGTTAGTTTGTCCTATATAAGTTCTTCGACAGTTGTATCTCATACACTCCTTGGCTTTCATTAGGAATTTTGTCTTTGGGGTTTCTTAAAAGTTGGGACAAAGTTGAATGTGGTTTGAATACCGGTCTGAAGTCGTTTTTGGGAAATTTCTTTGCTATTCTGTCTGTAATTCCATTTATATAAGGTAGAATAACAGGAATCTTTCGTTCATTGTTTGACAAGTTATTATTTCTTGGTCTTCTTATTTCGTTGGTAATTTTCAATATTTCTTGATCTTTGTATCCATTTTGAACTAGTATTTTATTAATAGTCTTCATCTCTTCCGTTCTAGAATGTTGGTCTGTCTGATAGGTGGTAAGAGCGGTATATCAAGGATTTCATAACGCTACGTAATTGACCAGGGTGGTGATGCGAGAGAGAGTTCAAGTATCTATCCATATGTGTTGGTTTTCGATAAACTTTGTGTGTAAATTTACCATTAGGAAGTCTTGTTATTAGGGTGTCCAAAAAAGAGAGTGAATTATTTTCTTCAACTTCCATAGTAAATTTGATGTTGTGAATGTTGTTAATATGTCCTAGAAAATGGTTCAAGTTTCCTTTTCCATGGGGCCAAACTACAAATGTGTCGTCAACATAACGAAACCAACATTTAGGTTTTAAATCTGCAGAATTTATAGCAATGGTTTCAAAACGTTCCATATACACATTCGCAAAAGCTGGAGAGAGTGGCGAACCCATAGGTGTTCCTTGAATTTGCTTGTAGAATTGTCCTTTGTATGTAAAATAGGTTGAGTGCATGCAGTGGTTTATCAATTTGAGTATGTCTTGGTTTATTGAGTGTTTTTCTTCTAGAATTTTCATCGTGTCTTCAATAGGTATTTTGGTGAAAAGTGACGTTATGTCGAAGCTAACTAAGGGTACAATTTTGAGTTTGTGTAGAAAATCATAAGAGTTTTTGATGTAGGATACGGTGGATCGTCTCATTGAAATTACTGTAGAATCGTCCTTGATGATAAAAACTAACCGACAGAAACAAAAATTTGAACGTCTGTCTCATACATCGCAGGCAAATAATGTAGAACCGTTAAGGACAGTACACAATTTCAGTGACAAAGAACTTAATAATAATATTCTAAATGTTTTAGGTAAAGGGTTTAATTTTGCCATCACTCCTAAACGGATTCCCGTAGAAAACATCATCACCAACGTAGAATACGCCTTAAAAGATACAGAATCTACGGTAGCTGACGAAATTAGACTCAACGTAGCAGACATTCTTCAGAACTGCAAACGTCCCAAACAAAATATCTCCAAACAAGACCTCCAAATGTTACACCAAATCAAAAATGACGACCAAATATTAATACTACCCGCTGACAAAGGAAACGCTACTGTCATTGTGAACTCTAAAGACTATCACCACAAGATGTCTGAACTGCTAACTTCTTCAGAATATAAGAAAAATCAGTACAATCCTACCACCTACATAGAAAAAACAACAAAATCTATCATTAATTCTACAAAATTAGACAAAGAAACAAAACAGAAACTAATTCCAAGAGAGAAGAGTTCAAGAATCCCCAAAATATACGGACTCCCAAAAATACATAAGGAAAACTGGCCATTACGCCCTATCGTCAGTGCATTCAATTCTCCGACTCATGACCTTGCTCGTTATCTAGCCAAAGTTATTCAACCGATTTGTGAAAATGCTGTATCCTACATCAAAAACTCTTATGATTTTCTACACAAACTCAAAATTGTATCCTTGGCTCCAAATGACATTTTAGTTAGCTTCGACATAACGTCACTTTTCACCAAAATACCTATTGAAGACACGATGAAAATTCTAGAAGAAAAACACTCAATAAACCAAGACATACTCAAATTGATAAACCACTGCATGCACTCAACCTATTTTACATACAAAGGACAATTCTACAAGCAAATTCAAGGAACACCTATGGGTTCGCCACTCTCTCCAGCTTTTGCGAATGTATATATGGAACTTTTTGAAACCATTGCTATAAATTCTGCAGATTTAATACCTAAATGTTGGTTTCGTTATGTTGACGACACATTTGTAGTTTGGCCCCATGGAAAAGGAAACTTGAACCATTTTCTAGGACACATTAACAACATTCACGGCAACATCAAATTTACTATGGAAGTTGAAGAAAATAATTCACTCCCTTTTTTGGACACCCTAATAACAAGACTTCCCAATGGTAAATTTACACACAAAGTTTATCGAAAAGCAACACATACGAGTAGATACTTGAACTCTCTCTCGCATCACCATCCTGGTCAATTACGTAGCGTTATGAAATCCTTGATATACCGCTCTTATCACTTATCTGACCAAAATTCTAGAACGGAAGAGATGAAGACTATTAATACAATACTAGTTCAAAATGGATACAAAGATCAAGAAATATTGAAAATTACCAACGAAATAAGAAGACCAAGAAATAATAACTTGTCAAACAATGAACGAAAGATTCCTGTTATTCTACCTTATATAAATGGAATTACAGACAGAATAGCAAAGAAATTTCCCAAAAACGACTTCAGACCGGTATTCAAACCACATTCAACTTTGTCCCAACTTTTAAGAAACCCAAAAGACAAAATTCCTAATGAAAGCCAAGGAGTGTATGAGATACCGTGCAACAACTGTCGAAGAACTTACTAGACCAACTACCCGAAGTCAAACACACTCGTCCAGATTAAAATTAAATTAGTTACCTTATTTCAATTTCTGTAATTGTCAAATAAATTCTTGACAAAGGGAACAAAGGACGTTCCCGAAACGTTGAATTAATTTTTACGTTTATTTACACAAGTTTTAAAGAAAAATTGTCTTATTTAATATATATATATATATATATATATATATATATATATATATATATATATATATATATATATATATATATATTGGGATCTCAGAAACGGCAAGTGATACAGGGTTAGTTAAACAAGGAAAAAGTTGCGCCATTTTAGGCTCTGTAAACAATTAAAGAGCAATCTCAGATAGCTTTTGTAGTTTTTGAATTAACCTGAAAAAACTAAAAATTTTCTAGGCAAACTAGGTAGTTGGATTTTCATGGGTAACTTTTGATTTTCTTATGGCTGCCATATTGGGATTTAATACCAAAAGGTACAGAAAAAAATTAGAAATTCATCCATGTATCACACATGGTCAAAAATCCGATTTCCACAAGAAAAAGAATCTAAAAGATAAAGTCATCATGCCAAATAACAAGTGCATTTTTAAAAGTCTTAAGAAACAAACCAAACAACTATCCAAATTAAATTAATACATAAACAATAAACTAGATGAATGCACCCTATGAAAACTGCTCAAAATGACCCTATCTATGTTCGATACAGAGCCCTGTTTTTCTGTCCATGGTTAACAAAGAAAGATTGCGACTTTTCAGAAAAGTCACCATTAGAAATTAGTAAACAACTTTTTTGAAAATGTCTTTAATTTCCTATAATGCTACTTATTTTTGGGAAAAAAACTGTTTTACACACTCACTTAAACAAAAATTATTTTGATTTTTTCCAGAAAAACTGTACATTTACCCAAAGTTCAGTGATTCTAGGATATTTTGATACATTCCTTGAACTTTAACATTACTATTGTATTCTACATTAAATTTCCAGTAACGATGGATAGCTTATGATGAGCCTGAATCTACACAACCATTAAATAAATTGATTAGAGCTGTGAAGGTATCATTATCTTAAAAAAAAAGGAAAAGCTTATACACACATTTCTTTAAAAAAATTGCTGACAGTAGCAAATGCTATAAAAACTGCTTCAAAATCTAAGCTTTCAGAGGATAGGATACAACATTTTATTCGTCACCATTTAAGTAGTTATTCCAGTTTGAATAGTGTAAAACATGGTTTGAGAAAGATAATAATTCAACTCTATCAAACTAAAAAGACACACATGAACATTTATGTTATTATAGCTATAAAATAAGGTTAGACATAATTCTTATACCTGATGCGTGCGTGATACCTTATCTCGTCATAAGGTGGGCTATAAAAATTAACTGTAACCCTATGTTACAGCTATAATAATAAAAATGTGTCTTTTTAGTTTGATAGAGTTGCATTATTATTTTTTTCAAACCATGTTTTACACTATTTAAACTGGCATAACTGTACTTAAATGGTGACGAATAAAATATTATATCCTGCAGTTTTTATAGTAGTTGCTACTGTCTAACAATTTTTTTAGAGAATTGTGTTAGTATAAGCTTTTTCTTTTTTTTTTAAGAAAATGATAACTTCACGGTTCCAATCAATTTAATTAGTGATTATGTAGGCTCATGATAAGCTAACCCTTCTTACTTGAAATTTAATGTAGAATACAATAGTAGTGTTACAGTTTGAGGAATGTATCAAAATTAGCCAGAATTTCAAAATTTTTGGGTAAGTGTACAGTTTTTTCAAAATAATTTTTCTTTAAGTGGGTGTGAAATGGATTTAATTATATAATATATTATATATATATATATATATATATATATATATATATATATATATATATATATATATATATATACATGTCAGTGAGGAACTGTACAAAGTGAAATGGTATGTTCCTTGGGTCAATTTAAGTAAAAAAGTCCCATAAACATAGGTCTGATTCACAATAGTTACCCAGATACAAGCGTTTAAAGTTTATAAATGATCACATATTTTTTCAAAAGTAATTATTATTAATCAACTGGAAAAACAAAACCGAAACAATCTGTCATTTATTCGTTTGTGTTCTAATAATGACAAAGTGGATTGTAGTAAATTAAGTGTAATTTAAATTTAAAATGCCTTTTCAATTTTCTAACGAAGAGTATGCTGACATCATTTACATTTATGGATTTTGTGATGGAAATGCGAGAACTGCCGTTAGGGAATATGAACGAAGATTTCCCAATAGGAGTGTTTCAACACGTTCGAACTCATGGTTCATTTCTATCAGTTTCAATAAGATCTGATCGTCCTGTGGAGTTAAATGTGAATGATTTTCTTGTAGCCACTGGTAGAAATTCAACCGCAAAGCAAAATCTCCAGGTTCAAGGTGCTGAACGTTTTGTGTATGATAGGGATACAAAATCCCATCATGTAATGTTTGCCATACTGACATACGGGGGACCCCCGTTCGAGAAGAAATTCTTCTAACACTCAACCCTGGACTCCGATCAACCATCTGTAGAATGTTTTTTTGCTCATTCACATTTAACTCCACAGGACGATCAGATCTTATTGAAACTGATGGAAATGAACCATGAATTCGAACGTGTTGAAACACAGAAGCAAAGGTTTGGTGATTTGGAATCCTCCTGTTGGGAAATCTTCGTTCATATTCCCTAACGGCAGCTCTCGCATTTCCATCACAAAATCCATAAATGTAAATGATGTCAGCATACTCTTCGTTAGAAAATTGAAAAGGCATTTTAAATTTAAATTACACTTAATTTACTACAATCCACTTTGTCATTATTAGAACACAAACGAATAAATGACAGATTGTTTCGGTTTTGTTTTTCCAGTTGATTAATAATAATTACTTTTGAAAAATATGTGATCATTTATAAACTTTAAACGCTTGTATCTGGGTAACTATTGCGAATCAGACCTATGTTTATGGGACTTTTTTACTTAAATTGACCCAAGGAACGTACCATTTCAGTTTGTACAGTTCCTCACCGGACACCCTTATATTATATATATATATATATATATATATATATATATGTATATAGAAATTGGTTTAGTGAACGAACAGAAGTTCAATTTAATAATCATTAATTGTATTTTATTTAAAATTAACTTTTAAAGTACATACAGTAAAAGATTAACTCGAGTGGGACAAAAAAGTTGACTGTGATCCTTCATTCTGTGTATAATAATTATAATACATCGTAACTGGGAAAGTACATACAGTTCAAGTTTGAATCGATTGTGACTTGCCTCCTCAATAACTCAGATGGAAGAGCCCCACTCTAGCAAAGTGGAGGTCGTATGTTCAAGTCCCACTCGAGTTAATCTTTTACTGTATGTACTTTAAAAGTTAATTTTAAATAAAATACAATTAATGATTATTAAATTGAACTTCTGTTCGTTCACTAAGCCAATTTCTATAGTTATCTATTACAGTTGCATACAGCAAATAAAAATTAACAATCCGTCACGTGTTGTAATGTGAGAAACCTTAGAGAATTGCGGGCTCACATGACATTCACAGAAAGTTGACTGTGATCCTTTATTCTGTGTATAATAATTATAATACATCGTAACTGGGGAAGTACATACAGTTCAAGTTTGAATCGATTGTGACTTGCCTCCTCGATAGCTCAGATGGAAGAGCCCCACTCTAGCAAAGTGGAGGTCGTGGGTTCAAGTCCCACTCGAGTTAATCTTTTACTGTATGTACTTTAAAAGTTAATTTTAAATAAAATACAGTTAATGATTATGTATATATATATATATATATATATATATATATATATATATATATATATATATTAAAAACATATTTGAGCGGTATTCCCCTTAAACAGGGGCAATGGCGCTCAATGCTGTGTTTCTTGTTAAGTATTCCTGCTGTTTGTAAGCGAAACATAACTACGTTTTGCGTTAAGACATTGATTGCTAAAGAGATAAACTTTTGTTATTTGTTCTTACTTATAAACCAATGTTTTTTGTTAAAATACCGCGATTTGTCCTTGACTGAGCCCCGTTCCCCGGATCTCCCATTTATAAATGATATATAAATAAGTATTAAGTAAACATTACAATAATTTTAACTAGTAAATATCCGACGCAAGTCAATACTAATATTCTAGATATAACATTTAGTTAATTATAGTCACCTATATAAAACGTTTACCGTTTTCTTGTAACATTAGCTTACACTGGCTTATAATTATGTATGACTATGCAATCCGCCTGACGTGTGCATACAATTAACTTGTATAAACAGCACGTACAGATAGGAATAATTAACACAGATGAGTTACAACAAACGATAACTTTGCAATCTTGTACATAAATAAATCGACGTTCTCGAGCAAACAATGTTGTATAAATAGATAACATTCTCAATGAAAATTAGCAAATTATACTTAGGTATTCATCTAATCAATTGTTCTATTATAATAACAAAAATAAATTAAAAAAGAGACGGAAGTGAAACTGCCAGTAAAATATTCAAATTCCCTCGTTCTATTGTCAAAAATAGGCGTTTCTGTACGTTGAAGTCGACTAAAATTAGTAGGCTGAAGTGATGCAGTTTTAAAGTTACATTTTTACTTTTTATCTTCTGAACTTAAAACTATTTTATTTCTATTATTTGAATTGAGTATTAAGTTTATTTGAAACAGAAATCAATTTATTTGTTTACGTAAACGAGACATTTGCTTGTAGGGGTGTGTATTTGTGTGTATTGGGTAAATGAAACGAAATTTGTAAAGTGTGGATTGTAACCAAAATACTTATCTTTGGGGTTTTTAATTCGTGTATTTTTCTATTTTACTTTTATTAAACGTACACATTATGTACATATTACATTATGTACATTTACATTTATACAATAATTTTGCTCTTTGATTATTAAATTTTTCACTGTTAGTCTTCGTCCTTCAGAGGGTGCTCTGATTTGTCATCTTCAAGGCAGTTTAATAACGTTTAATTTGTTAAGGATCTAGTTATCCTTTACGATAACTAGATTCCATAGTTTGTAACATTTAAAAAAAAGGGATGAAATAATGCCGTGTTTTGGTTATTAATTCACCCCCATTATTATTTATACTTCTAATTTCAACTAGATGTTGGGCCTTTTAGTCAGTCGGAGATTAAATGGGCCTGGTTCTTAAAATTTTTATTTGCTTTAGTTTAAAACTAATTGTGATTAGATACGTTCGCTTTCCAACATTGGTGTAGCCTCAGCTTGTAAATAAATGTTTAAAAATATCGGACGTCAACTTATTTTATGGAAAACAAGTAGACCTTAAATGTAATAAATTTAAAACTAACTAACAAGGTATTATTTGTTAATTTAAAAACAAATGAATTTAGTAATCGATTTTGCTAGATAAAAGCGTTGGTTTATTCAACAGAAAAATCTGGAATACTTAACCAGTGGCACGACCGATTATAACAAGCAAAACACTCCTACGTACCACAAAAAATTAAAAAATACCGAACATGTTTTAATAACTAAGCTATCGTCATCAACAGTGGATTAATTAAAGTTTGATGTTAGATTTAAATAATTATTTATGGATTAATGACAAATTACAGAAGGGGCATTTGGCACTTCGCAAGATGGGTATGAAACTTAGTTGTAGAAGGACATTTTGCCTGCTTAAATGTTGTTATTAGTTCATTTAAAAAGACACGAAATTATATAAAACATTTCTGAGAAAGTTCAGTTTGAGGCGATTTTGAAAAATGGTAGAATAAAATTGTAATTTGTTAAAATCACTCTTGCGTTACTAAGTAAGCAATAAAGTGGATACATAAAATTTAATAAATACAGTGTTGTACATTTATTTCACAATTGAGTGAAGGATTAAAAATTTGTAGGAATTGAAACTTCACCATTTAGTATGTTAAAAACACTTTTAAAAAATGGTGTGCTAAACTATAATTCTACAATAAAATACTTATCTTTTTTGGGATTTTTTAATGGTGTACTTTAAATGATACAATCTAAACGTTTCGATAACACTTACAGTTATCTTCGTCAGTAGTAATGTTTGTTAAAAATTGTTAAAGATGTAGTAAACAATTTTGTCAAATTTGAAAAATTCAAACATAAACATAAGCCTTATAAGGCTTGTCCATCGTCCCTCCATCTGCAATTTTGGATATCGTTTATGTCATACGTTGATAATTCACCATCCGGTTTTGTTGTATGTCGTGTAACATAAAAGAAAATTTAATTTAATGTATTAAATATTATTGTAGTCAATATGTGCTAACTATTTACTTTCCCAAATTAATTATTTATATGTCTCACTTTGCTTCCTCCTTTTTTGTGTTTTTTTACGTCCAACTGTCTACACTTGTGTTGTCCAACTCACTAATCAAATCAGCTGATTACGTAAAGTATAATTTTCGTATAAAGCATAGCTTACACCTTTAAATATTAAAATACTTGTTGCTAACGTCGATTTATTATCGTTACTTTTTTTGGCCGATGCGAGTTTCGAACACCTTTAGTTTTGTTTCCTTTCCTTTTTTTTAATTTATCTCTTTCAAATATGAAAATGTAAATGTAAAAATCTAAACTTTTCGATAAAACTTACAGTTATCTTCAGTTTCCACCAGAGCTTGGTGAAACACTATATCTTGTGGATGTAAGAGTGAAAATCACCTAAAATTTTATGGACTGTAGTTTTACTGACCCCTGAATCATTCGATGTTGGTCTTACATATAAATGTGGTTTCGCTTGGGTTTGGCATGAATACTTACAGTAGTTTTAAGTCGAGTTGCCAAACGCTTAAACACGTAGAATATGATGTCACGTGTGGTTGAAATTTGAGGTTGAGATTTCAATCTGGAAAGTTGTGGTTACGAATTGTGGTTGTGAGGGCCATCGTCGTCACGGCGCTTCTTTTTAGGGTTAAGAGCAGCGCTTCATAACTTGATCGGAATACCACAATATCATTTCTAATTAGCAGTTCGCTTTATGCGGTTTTCAAGTATAAGTACACTCTGACAAATTTGTTACCGTATACCGTACTATCATTTTATCGGAAAGTCCGCGTTCAATAAGGAAGCCTGTATTTAATTGGCGACAGCGCTGAGGGGTGTAGCGAATATTATGAATTTGTGTTAAAGCTCGAATTTAGTGAAATTATTAACGCCATTATTTTGTAATAGAAAAGTATCACGTGCTGTGTTTTTGTTGGTAAAAGTTAAAAGGCCTACTTTGGATTTTATAAATTCGTGTTTGTGGAATCTTTATAGTGAAAAGTTGTCAGCTGATGGAGATGACCAGAACAATGGAAATTGCGGAAGTTCGGAAAGATGCTGATAACGTTTTCTTTGTGGTGTCACTCGGTTTGTATATTAATACGCTTATTTATGATAATGTTTACTGCAATTGAAGGTTTTATTCAATGTAGCAGTAGAATTACGATTATTTTTAACGTTTTTGATTTTCAGAAAGCTTTTGTTTGTTTTTATTGTAGTAATAAGGTTTTCACAGCTGCAGTAGATAATACCTTTTATATTGATTATTTATATATATATATATATATATATATATATATATATATATAATATATATATATATATATTGTATCGATGATACTTACGCAGGAAGAAGTAATCGTTATTCCTTCCCCTTGACATTAGCGATAACTGCGAATAGGTGACACAGCTTTATTCGTTCTTGTTAGTTGTTTTTTGGCGAATTACTTTTGTTTTCGCCCAGCTGCCAGGGGAGTGTTCATTTATTTGTAACTGCTCTTTTGTGTATTTTTTATGCTATCTCTTAATTGTAATATAGATATTTGTAGTGTAATTTTTGGTCATTTATTTTACCTTCAACAAATTAAAAGCACATTGATTTTAGTTCGACAAATTTTAAATTATATTCAAAAATGTAAAGTAAATTTTGATGATTTCTTTTGATGAATTTTAAGTGGCGTTTATTAAAGTATTGGAAATATTCGATCGCGTTTTGTTTATTTTTGTTGTGACACATTCATCTTAAGTCGAACAATTAATGACCGTGTTGACCAGTCATTTCTTTTTGTTAATTAAGCAAGTAATATTACGTTGAAGTTTATACCGAAAATATATGCGAATTTTAAATGAAGCTTAAAATTTTATTTAAGAGTAAGTGTGAGCTTGGCGTAGATATTTTTGAAGTAGTGTTTCAGGTAGAGGTGAGTGTTTCCTCTTCGAGGAAACACTATTGCCTGTTAGGCCGGTATTTTAGGATCAAGTTCATGACGTTTTTCCCAATATAAATTAATTTAACAGGTGGCAACTTTGTGACATATTCTTCCTGTTTTTGAGTTTATTGAGTTCTATCGAGTGCCCCTTTAGAGTGACTAGTAAGAACGCCACCCATACTACTGAGCTATGTCGGTAGCTTGCACTTTACCTTACTAGATGATGTTCTAGTGAGTGTCTTGTCTGTAACAATTTTTAAAAGCAACTCAACAACAAAACAAATGAAAAACCTTATAATAACAAAAAAAGACAATTAGGAAACCTCTAAAGAACTTTAAATGAAAACTTGTTAAAAGTAAATGTCAAAAATCAACGTTGCACAGTTGCTTTGTTTTATTTAACAAATATGAATCACGTCAAACGCGGTTAAATTAAGAAGTAAAGATTGTAACGGTATAAACGGGTGGTAGAACGGGATTACAGATAAAATTGGCCTTTTTGCCGCGACTAGTCAGCATATGGGTATGGGTTTGGTGTTGATAAATTTTTCACAGCCAGAATAGTAAAACGTACGTAAGTCAAAATAGGGGATGAAGACGTTATCAGATCGGTTTAGGGCGCCAGAATGTTTGTTAGTCAAAATAAGGGACGTCGTGCCAAAATTACGAGTACGTAGCGTGTCTAAACATACAAAAAACATACGCTTACCTATCCGCAATCAATCCCAGGTGTCCTCGACAACAGCTCAGCAAACCACCTGAAATAGGGCTTCAAAATAGCACTACACGCCTGACAAACAAAAGCGTGATAAACACTCAATAAAGTTACGTTACTACACCTCAGTGTAAATAATTAAGCATTATATAATAATCAAAACAAAACAAAACAAAAATCACCTTTGTTGAATGCACTCTAAATGGATTAATACTCAACTAGAAATCAAATAAAACACTGAATATCTTTAACGCTATTACTCAATAAAAAAACTGTAACTTCGTTACGTTAAAACTTAAACTCATAAACTACCGGTAAACTTGCAATTTGCAAAAAAAACTTTTATGTAACACAAAAGGGTTTTCACAGAATTAAAACAAATTTATAAAACCTAAACAAAGCTATAATAAGATAAAACAATAATATAATATAAATGTGAACACACGATAATGCGTATATAAGATAATAAATTCTTAAGGGGCGACAGACGGTCTGGCCAGAATTCTGCGTAACACTGTTCTAAATGGCTTAACCTATATATATATATATATATATATATATATATATATATATATATATAATATATATATATATCGTGGATTATTTACCCACATTACTATAGGGTCAATTGCCCTTTACTACTAAAATGGAAAGTGTGAAGGCGGAGCGTCAGGATTATGATTAATTTCAATAAATAAACCAAAGCAACAACTTAATTTAAAAGGTACACGACTCCGCTTTCAAACCTTCGTTAACAAAAAATTATTCGAGACACACACAAGAAATCTGGAAATTACTCAATAAAACACAATGTTATACCACCTTACTGTCTAAACGGGCACCTATCCTGTGTTACTACAATCGAAAATAAACCAGGTGACCAATTACTGCTATAACGGATACGAAATCTCCCTGCTCTGACGCAAGATGAATGAAAATGTTGTCTATTATTCTCTTGTACACAAACGATTCCTTGATTGAATCTCGGTAAAATGTTACTGCATTAATTAAAAACTTCTTTTAAAATAATAATTTGTGCGCTCAACTGGCTTGTTAACTTTTATTTTTCAAATAGTTTTATTTACACTAACAATCCAAAAGGTTATTAACTTTATTTAAATAACTATAATTTTAGTATTCTGCGAAAGTTTCTTTATATTTCAACACGCTCTGCACGGCAATTAAGTGGCACTTCAAGAACGTTAATTTAATAAATCCGCAAAAGCGAGATAAACCAATGAGTTCACAGAAGCACTAAAATAACACGACGGTGATCTCCAGGTAACTTGATTACGTAAAATCGAAATCGGCACTAGGTCTAATCCTTTGGTGATTGAACAATTTTAATTAAAATCCCTTCACAGGTTCTCTTCAAAAAGTAGTTAACTACCCTGAAAACACCAAAAGTTCGTTCGTTAAACACCAAAAGGTCCAATATATCAACGTTCTAAACCACCTCTTAAGCCGTAACAACAAACGTCACCGTACTATTACTCGAAAGTGCGGTCAGTTTCAGAATCCCCAAATCATTACCAAAAATCCATCTTGGATTTTCGTATCCCACCACTCACAAAAAAATCTCATTTAATTTAGTTCCACCAATTAAGAAACGGAAGGAGAAGATTTGATACCCCCACACACAAACTTCGTTTCCCATCGTAAAGGCTCGACAATTTTCAAAACTCCAAACGTCAGCAGAATCAACGTGAAAAGTATCTCCGTATTTTCCTTTAAGTTCAATTAGTTAGTCCCACATTCTATCTTTATGACTTAAAACCAACATACTCAATATTAATCTGAACCACAACAATTATTCAACTTCATGTCGCCAGCATGACATCAAATGCATTTAAATCTACATTCTTTCTTTAAGTTACTTAATTTTACAAAACTTTCTATTAAATCTTAAGGAAATCAAACGAAATAAACGTTATTTAAACTTATATACAACTATATACAAATAATACGTCACTCAACATTCAGTAAACAGGGAATAATAAGAAAACAATCTAAATTACGGAATAGTAATTCACAAACAAAACAAACTTAAGCTCGCAACACATTATCCTTAAAGGTCGCAACACACGTAAAACAAATTTATCCATAAAACTCAACTTGATAACAAAAATTTGACGGTAAATCGCTAGAAAATCGTGATCCTATCACAAGATTTTATTAATTTTTATATTCTTTTGTACACAAACTCGATCATCTTATTAGTTATTAGTAAGTAAGTTATTAGTAAGACATCCGTAGGTGATAAAATAATGATTAAAATTTGAGTTATAATATCTTTATTTTCATATACTTTTTAACTAATAAAGATTTCTAACTGCTTTTTTACCAGTGCTTCAGAAATTTAAGATATTTTCTGGCTATGATAAAATGATCGTGTGGTTACATTTAAAAATTTCGAGAAAAATCTAAAAAACTACTATGTATTCGAAAACTCCTTCTAGCGGTGACTTTAAAAGCAAAATATTATAAATTTTTACATTATTATGCTTATGCCATTTTATTTTATAAATATCAATTTGATGAAACTAAAATTATACCGTAATTAATCCGATGAATTTTCGCTTCTACTACCACCATTATTTTGCATCCTAGACTTTAATGTGCATTATAGAAGTTTCAAAAACTATATAAACTTACTATACTATTTGTCTTATGCACTAATTGCCAAATGCTCTATAAAAATCCATTTTCAATAGCCTCAAGCATGCTTGCCTGCAGTTTCCCTTGGCCACCTTTATCATCATTTTTTTGCGGTGAAAAGTGTTTAGATACCGCCCGAGGCCGACCTTATCGGGACACCCTGTATGTACTATTTGCATAAATAAATTGTTTGTGCTCTGCTATTAAACCATATATATATATATATATATATATATATATATATATATATATATATATATATATATATATATATATACCTTAGGACCTGTAGCAGGGTAAAAATTCAGTTTAATTGGACCAATTGTAACGCTTAAATTGACTTAGTAGTTTTACTATTCTACTTTTATTAATGGTTTCAATCAAGTTAGGTCAGTGTTAATAATAATACTTTCTTTATATTAAGTTTGGAAAAATACACACAGACCAAACTCAATTAAACTTAGAACAACATATAAAATGCAGATTGTGTGAAAATTAACTGCGAAGTTGACATTTTTGAGTATTTGGTAGAAAAGCACAAGTTTATTCAAATTATTGATTACTGTTAGGTGATAATTAATAATCACCATATTTGAACCACACAATTACATCCGTTCAATATGTAGGTATTAAAAATTATAACATTTAAACCAATTCAAAATCAAAATTGATATTTATGAATTATATGGCAGATATAAATTAAGAATTTATAAAGTAAAATAGATTTTAGTAACCGTATAAATTAACAGCGATACCGGTAGACTTATCCAATCATAACATAAATTTATTTCAAATTGAAATTAAAGTGAAGCATTTGGTAGCAAAATATACAATACTGATGATCTCTTTTAGGCTCAGTTATTAAAAATACAGTTAATTTGGTGTTACATAATTATGAATTAAGAACGGCCATAATGCAATCCAAATTAAAAGCATCATAACTCATTGTGTACAAACCCTAAATTCTACTAAATTTTGTATGTAATTATATCAAATACTTCACATTGGAAATAAGTATTCAGCTTGTTAAACATAGCAATCAAATTTATTTTTATTTTTGTCTCGCAAATTAAAACAATTAATTGGGGCAATAAATTTTAATTACGTAAGAATTCAAAAAAGTGATGCCTAGAACACTAACGGACTAGGATCATCACCATTTTTTATAGAAATATCTTATACTGAAGTATATAATTACCATCGTTCACAAAGCTTATGCTACTACTTACTTAGATCATTAAAATACTGAAAATTGATATAAAGAAAATGTTTTATTGATTTCGCTATACGAAGTGCGAATGTGAGAATAGATATTTTATTGTCTTATACTCGTGTATACAGCAGTGATATTGTGTTCCTATATTTATGACATTTTAAACACGTTTCAAATTCGTACATAAAATGTAGCAGTTAAAATACCGATAGAGAAGATAGACAAGACTTAAACCCGACCCGAGGATTATACAGACCAAATTTAGTCAAGTACAATACTTTATTTAATTTTGTTCTCAAATGTAAAGTTATATATATATATATATATATATATATTGAGATGGTTAGATATAAGTTTAAGACAGGGATTTGAGAGTTTAAGCTTGTAATTCTTATATTGCAAAATTTGAGATCAATTACAGTATATTTACACTGCATTTATTTGAAGTATTATAGTAATAAGATTTGCACAAGTTGGTTCAATCATAAAAAGCATTGTGCTATGTAAGAAATATGTCAGGAAGGTTAGATGAAGTTATATTTGTAAGTACGATTAAGTTCGTGGAAAATATTTCATTAAATTTACAGTTCACCTAAAGTATTTTGGCATTTGGGTATTTTACAGATGTTTAGCACACAGTTTAGAGTTATGATTATATTTAGGAACATGTTTTAAGTCAGGTAAAATGCAGGAAAGATTTAAAAATTTAAGAAAGGGTTACGGTACGGACATGATTTAGTTATTACTCACAATATTTGTGTATATAAAAGTGCAACAGAAGAAGTAGTGCATAGTAAACATTAAGCACGATATAAACAACAATTTAACATATAGATATTTTACATGCAAATACATTTTGTGTAAGATTTTTGAAGAAACGTGTTTAACAATGCGGATTGCTGAAGTGGCAAAAATTTAAACGTTACAATAAAAGTGAACATTGGGAATGTTAAGGACAGATTTAATAAGTCATGAGAGTAACATTTTGAGGAATTTGAACGTTACGCAAATTATATGAACATTTAAATAAAGTTAGGTTAAGTATTAAATTTAAGGTTTTTTGCAAATTTATAGTTTTATAGAATAAGTTGAGCTTAGAATAAATCATTAGTGTAATTAATAGGAGGTTTTCCTCATTTCCATGTAGTAATTTACTTTGTACAAGTCATATAAATATAAATTTATGAAAATGGGGTTAGTTACGCAAGTTTCCTATGTAAATAGGTGGTAGGCATGTATACTCCATGCCAGCCGGGGAGGTACCACCACCCTTACCATGGGCTTCTTAATATTGGGTCTCCGATTTTCTGAGCTCGGTAAGGGCTGCCGGTTACATTTTCCATCATCCTTAATCAATTCTCATCCTTATTCTTCCTTCTCGCCCTCACTGTCTTCCTATCGGATTAAATGTCCCAAATCAAAAAATAAGATGGCTGTGGTTTCTAGGGTTATAAATTCCGGACGTAAAATCCTGCCCCACTCGGATGTCCGGGAGGGCAGGGCCCAAGCGACCTCGGTCATCGAAAGTATCAACTTTCTGATTCACTACTGCAACATCCGCGGCATCAGGTCTAATCTTAATGCTATTCACCAACATCTTGAACAATTACAACCTGATATATTGTTTCTATCTGAAACACAAGTCTCCTCTGAAAGCTCCAAGTCACCCGACCTGCAATTTCCTCAATACCATCTTCACTCTAACTTTCGATATAAAGGAGGCGTATGTGCGTGCATCAAGGACAGAATTGCTTGCAAGAGCGTTTCTTCCTTAGAAAATAAAAATTTTGACGTGATTTGGTTTAAACATTCTGGTCCTAATTTTGTGAAATTCTACTGTTGCATTTATAGGTCTCCTAATGACGGCAACTTTCAAGACTTTTTCGATTATCTTAGTATGAATGTTGACTATCTCCTGTCTCAGTTTCCATCTTGCGATATCTCATTTGTAGGCGATTTCAATGTTCATAACTCTAATTGGCTTCAATTTTCACCTACTACAAATCCCGCTGGTCATAGTGTAGAAACATTTGCTATTTCATGTGATGTCACACAAATGATTTCTGAACCCACAAGAATCCCTGATAACCCTAACCATACTCCACTTCTTCTAGATCTCTTTCTTACATCAAACCCTCTTGTTTATAAAACTTCCGTTCTTTCGCCTTTAGGTCTTTCTGACCTTTGTCTAATAAAAATCATTTCTACTGTACCTAATTCCACTGTTGTTCGCAAAACCGATAGAACCTTGTGGTGTTTTAAGTCAGCTCGATGGAGTGATTTACGGGATTTCTTTGCAACCTTTCCATGGCGTGAATATTGTTTTAAGTCGTCCTCTTCTTCGGACATCGCTCTTTCAGTATCTGAAGTCATCCTCATGGGAATGGAGTTATACATTCCGAAAAAACAGTACCGTGTAGGTCATTCACGTTCCCAACCCTGGTTCAATAAGGCTTGTTCTGATGCAATATCTTTAAAAATAAATGTTACATTAAATGGAAATCTAATAAATCGGTTGACAGTCATGTAGAATACGTTGGTGCTAGAAATATCTGCAAAAGTGTCATCACTAAAACTAAAACGTTGTTCGAACAACGAAAATGCAATGAACTAGCTACATCTCCTTTAGGCAGTCGTAAATTTTGGTCTTTAGCAAAAGCCATTAGTAAAAACTTTCGAACATCTTCATTTCCCCCCCTGACATCTATTGACGGATCGGTAGTTGCTGATTCTGTAGACAAAGCCAACGTTTTTCTGGATTTGTTTGCATCAAACTCGTGTCTCAATGATTCTGGAAAAGATGTGCCCTAGTCAACTCTTCTTCATACGTTATGAAACCAATTCATTTTCGGTACAAGCTCTTGGAATCGATCATCAGTAGGCTTGATCTCAATAAGGCGACTGGCCCAGACGGTATCCCAGCTATTGTCTTAAAGAAATGTTCCCCGAACTAGTACCAGTCCTATCTAAGCTCTATACGATCTCTATATCTTCTGGGAATTCCCTTCATCATGGAAGTTAGCAAATGTTCAACCTATTCCCAAAAAGGTGATAAGACCGATCCCTCAAATTACAGACCAATTGCCATCACTTCCATTTTGTCTAAAATCATGGAAAAGCCATCAATCAGCAACTGCTCACGTTCCTTGAAACTAACAAACTCCTTAGTGACCACCAATATGGGTTTAGGCAAAGTCGTTCAACAAGCGATCTTCTTTCATATGTGACCCAAGTTTGGAACAATACAGTAGAGCAGTCCGGTGAAACAGTTGTAGTCGCTTTAGATATCTCAAAGGCATTTGACCAAGTTTGGCATAAGTGTTTACTTGCCAAATTCACCTCGTTTGGGTTAAATGGTACGCTCATCAACTGGGTTTCTAGTTTCCTTGATAAAAGACGAATACGTGTCGTAGTTGATGGCTTTTTTTCAAAAGAAGTTAGTATTAACGCGGGCGTACCACAGGGATCCGTTATAGCGCCTACACTTTTTCTGCTGTACATAAACGACCTTATTTCTTCAACAACTAACCCCATCCATTGCTTTGCTGACGATAGCACTCTTCACTGTAGTTCATCTCAGTCTACTCTTAATGATAATCCACCTTCTATGTCAAATCAAGAAATTAAAGCTGAAATGGCAAATTCAATCAACAAAGACATTCAACGTATTCTCGAATGGGGAAGCAATAATCTAGTTAAATTTAATGCTAACAAAACTCAGTGTTGCCTTATGTCCGCCAAAAAAGATCGATCATTTCCTGTTGTAAGTATGAATGGCTCAGTTCTTAAGTTTTCAGACTCTATTACTCTGTTGGGTATGACTGTATCTTCAAATCTCTCATGGGTTGACCATCTTCTTTCAGCTACCAAATCAGCTGCTCGTAAAATAGGCTTTTTGTACAGATCTAAGCAGTACTTTACCTCTCGACAACTCCTTCTGCTGTATAAGGTCCAAATTCGGCCTCATCTGGAATATAATTCTCACCTTTGGGTTAGTGCTCCCCAATACGCTCTCGATATCGTTGATCGTATTCAAAAGAGAGCGATTAGGCTTATAAATGACCCGTCCTTAACTTCTCACATAGAGTCCCTTGAGCATAGAAGGATGGTTTCAGTTCTTTCTTTGTATTATCGTTATTACAACGGCTATTGTGCTGGTGAATTACATTCTTTGATACCATCTCCGGCTATCTTTGCGAGAAACACTCGGTTCGCTCATTCACATCATCAGTATGCAGTACAAATCTCCACTTGTCGTACCAAACGGGCGCAATCCACATTTTTCTACACGGCTTCTAAACTCTGGAATGATCTCCCTAGTTCCTGTTTTCCTCTCACTTATGATATGAGAAAATTTAAGGTAGCTGTTCATAGGCATCTATTAGCAATTCATTATCCCTCTATCCATCCTCCTAAGTGTTCCTGAGTGCTTTAGCACGATAGGCCTTATTTAGCCTGTTCAGGTCCACAATCATAAAAAAAAAAAGAATTTTCCTTTAAATTTAAGATATTGGAGTTGAAATAAATGTTTTCTAATTCAAATTTTCGTGAAGATCACGAATATGTATTTAGTTTAAGTGTATAAAGTAAGATTTTTTTGATATAAGTAAATTTAGATTAGAATAAGTCAAATCCTGCAATTTTTAACAGATATATATCAAGTGAGGTATCATTTTATGCAGAATCATGCACAGATTTCATTTCTGTTTTTAAAATTTAAATCAGAAGCATATTAAGAAAGTTATAGCATAATTTATATTTTAGATAGGTTTTCAAATTTATTTAAACCAATCACAGACTTGGTTACTCTGTTTGTATTCATAGAAAAAAATTGAAATTTTTGTAGCTAACAGGATAGTATATAAGGAATTGATCCTGAACAGATCTCTCTCTTCCATTTGTTTTTCAAAGTTTAAATTTTTATGACAAAGGTCAAAGTGTTGTGTTTTGTGTTAACAAGTAAATTTCAAACCACGTTTATTTTCGGAAATTTAGAAACGAGTTTAGTGAAGAGCCGATAATTCAGAAACAATTGTTCTTAACCTACAATCTTAAATAAAGTTAGGTTACCGATAAATTTTTCGTAATAGTAAAGTTTGTTACGATTTAAGTTCAACGTTTTTAAAATTCGGTTGTTGTATTTTTGTTTTGGTTATGTTGTCGTAAATAAAAATTATTAAATTTTTCTGAATTGATGTTTATTTTCCTGGTGCGACATAATAATAAACGATATTTTAGCCTTCTTTCAACATTTTAATTCCAATTACAAAATTATTAAGATCACATTTTTAAGAATTTACCATTTAACAATTTTGACAGTTTGTGATTTAATTTCAGTTAATATAAATTAATACAACTGAGGTATACTATAGAAATATTTTACCATTACAATCTATATATATATATATATATATATATATATATATATATATATATAGCGCGTTAAGGTATAATATTAATCTTTAGCTAGTGATTGTGTAAGTAATAAGAAGTAAATTGACAAAACCTATTAGTAGGCATCTAATTAAAAACTACAAAAATTTGGTCCAAAGAGTCCATGCAGTACCTATAAAATGAGCAAGTTAGAGGATTAACTCGAATCTAGACAGGTGGATGAACTTTCCAATCCTTCCAAAAAAACTTGTTCCAACCTCGTAAAAGATGCGCTACTATTTGTTATTACTCACAAAAAAATTTAAATTGATAAATAACACTTATTCAAGAAAATAATACCTAAAATTATGAATTTAAACTGTGTGTGTGCGTGCATGTGCGTGTCGTGTGCGTGTGTAAGTGCGTTTGCGTGTGCAGCGTGATCGTGTGCGTGTGTGTGTGTGTGTGTGTGTGTGTGTGAGTGTGTGAGTGTGTGAGTGTGTGAGTGTGTGAGTGTGTGAGTGTGAGTGTGTGTGAGTGTGTGAGTGTGAGTGTGTGAGTGTGTGATGTGTGAGTAGTAGTGTGAGTGTGATGAGTGTGTGTGAGTGTGTGTGTGTGTGTGTGTGTGGTGTGTAAGGTGTGAAGGTGTGAGTGTGTGAGTGTGTGAGTGTGAGTGTGTGTGTGTGTAGTGTGTGAGTGTGTGAGTGTGTGAGTGGTGTGAGTGTAGTGTGAGTGTGTGAGTGTGTGAGTGTGTGAGTGTGTGGTGTGAGTGTGAGTGTAAGTGTGTGAGTGTGTGATGTGTGAGTGTGAGTGTGTGAGTGTGTGAGTGTGTGAGTGTGTGAGTGTGTGAGTGTGTGAGTGTGTGAGTGTGAGTGTGTGAGTGTGTGAGTGTGTGAGTGTGTGAGTGTGTGAGTGTGTGAGTGTGTGAGTTGTGAGTGTGTGAGTGTGTGAGTGTGTGAGTGTGTGAGTGGTGTGAGTGTGTGAGTGTGAGTGTGTGAGTGTGTGAGTGTGTGAGTGTGTGAGTGTGTGAGTGTGTGAGTGTGTGAGTGTGTGAGTGTGTGAGTGTGTGAGTGTGTGAGTGTGTGAGGTGTGAGTGTGGGGTGTGTGAGTGTGGAGTGTGAGTGTGTGAGTGTGTGATTGTGTGAGTTGTGTGAGTGTGAAGTGTGTGAGTGTGAGTGTGTGAGTGTGTGGTGAAAGTGTGAAGTGTGTGAGTGTGTGAAGTGTGTGAGTGTGTGAGGTGTGAGTGTGTCGATGTGAGGTGTGAGTGTAAGTGGTGAGTGTGTGAGTGTGTGAGCGTGTGAGCCTGTGAGTAGTGTGAGCGTGTGACGGTGTAAGCGTGTGAAGCTGTGTAGCGTGTGATGCGTGTGAGCATGTGAGCGTAGTGAGTCGTGTGAGGTGTGAAGCGTGTGAGCTTATGAGGTGTGAGTCGTGTGAGTGGTGTGAGTGTGGAGGTGTGAGCGTGTGAGCGTGGAGTGTGTGAGCGTGTGAGTGTATGAGAGGTGTGAGGTGTGAACGTGTGAGGTGTGGAGCGTGTGAGTGTGAGCTGTGAGTGTGTGAGCGTGTGAGAGTTGTGAACGTGTGAGTGGTGTGAGCGTGTGAGCGTGGTGAGCGTGATGAGCGTGTTGAGCGGGTGAGCGTGTAGTGTGTGTGAGTGTGTGACGTGTGACGTGTGAGTGTGTGTGAGTGTGTGAGTGTGTGAGGTGTGGAGCGTGTGTGAGCGTGTGAGTGAGTGGGTGTGAGTGTGTGAGTGGTGTGAGTGTGAGTGTGAGGTGTGAGTGTGAGTGTGTGGAGTGGTGTGAGTGTGAGTGTGTGAGTGTGAGTGTGTGAGTGTGGAGTGTGTGAGGTGTGGTGAGGTGAGTGTGAGTGTGAGTGGGTGTGAGTGTGTGAGGTAGTGTGAGTGTGAGTGTGGAGTGTGTGAGTGAGTAGTGGTGTGTGAGTGGAGTGTGAGGTGTAGTGGTGTGTGAGTGTGGGTGAGTGTGAGTGTGTGGTGGTGAGTGTGTAGTGTGTGATGTGTGTGAGTGTGTGAGTGTGAGTGAGTGAGTGGTAGGTGAGTGGTGAGGTGTGTGAGTGTGTGGTGTGAGTGTGAGTGTGTGAGTGTGTAGGTAGTGTGGTGGAGTTGTGTGAGTGTGAGTGGTGTGAGTGTGAGTGTGTGTGAGGTGTGAGTGTGTGGTAGTGGTGTGAGTGTGTGAGTGTGAGTGTGAGTGTGAGTGTGAGGTGAGTGGTGAGGTGAGTGTGAGTGGTGTGTGAGTGTGATGTGTGGGTGTGTGAGTGTGTGATGTGAGTGTGTGGTGAGGTGAGTGTGTGAGGGTGATGTGTGAGTGTGGTGTGTGAGTGTGTGTGTGTGAGTGTGGTGAGTGAGTGTGTGAGTGTGTGATGTGTGAGTAGGTGAGTGTGAGTGTGTGAGTGTGTGAGTGTGTGAGTGTGTGAGTGTGAGTGTGTGAGTGTGAGTGTGTGAGTGTGTGAGTGTGTGAGTGTGTGAGTGTGTGGGCTAGTGTGTGAGTGTGTGTGTGAGTGTGTGAGTGTGTGAGTGTGTGAGTGTGTGAGTGTGTGAGTGTGTGAGTGTGTGAGTGTGTGAGTGTGTGAGTGTGTGACTGTGGTGTGTGAGTGTGTGATGTGTGTGTGAGTGTGTGAGTGTGTGAGGTGTGAGTGTGTGAGTGTGTGAGTGTGTGAGTGTGTGAGTGTGTGAGTGTGTGGTGTAGTGTGTGAGTGTGGTGTGAGTGTGTCAGTGTGTGAGTGTGTGAGTGTGAGTGTGTGAGTGTGTGAGTGTGTGAGTGTGTGAGTGTGTGAGTGTGTGTGGTGTAGTGTGTGAGTGTGTGAGTGTGAGTGTGTGATGTGTGAGTGTGTGAGTGTGTAGTGTGTGATGTGTGGGTGTGTGGTGTGTGAGTGTGTGAGTGTGTGAGTGTGAGTGTGTGATGTGTGAGTGTGTGAGTGTGTGGTTGTGTGAGTGTGTGAGTGTGAGTGTGTGAGTGTGTGAGTGTGTGAGTGTGTGAGAGTGTGAATGTGTGAGTGTGTGAGTGTGTGAGTGTGTGAGTCAGTGAGTGTGTGAATGTGTGAGTGTGTGTGTGTGTGAGTGTGTGAGCGTGTGAGCGTGTGAGCCTGTGAATATGTGAGCGTGTGACCGTGTAATCGGGTGAGCGTGTGGTGGTGTGGGCGTGTAGGGTGAGGTGTGAGCGTGTGGGCTTGTGAGCGTGTGAGGTGTGAGCGTGTGAGGTGAGGTGTGAGCGGTGAGGTGTGGGGTGATGAGTGTGTGATGTGAGTGTGAGTGTGTGAGCGTGTGAGCGTGTGAGCCTGTGAATATGTGAGCGTGTGACCGTGTAATCGGGTGAGCGTGTGTGCGTGTGGGCGTGTAAGCGAGTGAGCGTGTGAGCGTGTGGGCGTGTGAGCGTGTGAGCGTATGAGCGTGTGAGCGTTTGAGGGTGTAAGCGCGTGAGCGTGTGAGCATGTGGGCGTGTGAGGTGTGAGCGTATGAGCGTGAGGTGTGAGGTGTGAGCGTGTGAGCGTGTGAGTGTGATGTAGCCTGTGATGTGAGCGTGTGAGCGTGTGGTGGTGGAGGTGTGAGAGCCTGTGAGCGTGTGAGGTGTGGGAGCGTGTGAGTGTGTGAGCGTGA